>JBAGKK010303120.1:0-20033 GCA_037177015.1 Euceroptres primus
AATAGATTTCTGTGATTTTTTACACATTTTTAAAACGATATTTTCCGTTAGCAGAAATGAATTAAAGTTTGAAAGTTCGAAAAAAGTAATTTTTTCAAGGAGTAAAAAATTTTTTCTTAAATTAGTAATAATTGGTTTTGCATGAAAAAATAGAACCAAGTAAGAGATACTACCCTAGAGTAGATCTCTAAAATTTGTACGTTTTAGAAAATTGAGAAAAGTAATTTACAGTATGGAAAATGTCAACTATACATTTAACTATTTCCATACGAAAATAACAAATTCAAAAAACGTGCACCTTTACGTTAAAGTACGATCCTTTATGAGTATTTTTTTTAAAAAAAGCTCTGATCCGTTGAGATTTGAGGAGTCGGCTGATTTTTGTCCCAAAAAAGTGCTTTTTCCCACTGTGCGTCGCGGGACGCTTAGGGGAGACAGAATCAGTCAAGCGTGAAGAACCTTGAAGCTGGCCCTATTACAGCCGGTCTTATTACGCGCGATAAATGTAGTGATTTTCAAATTCTCATATTTGCTTTACGGCTATTTGGAAAGTTTCTTTCAATTTTTCGAATTCATTATAATAACATCGTTCTTAATTCGCTTTTCAATTTTGATATACATAATGAATACCAATTTCTCGTAGATTTTATACTAGTTAATATAATATCTATTTCATTTATTTAAACGAAAATATGAATTTTTCTGGCTGAGAAGCATTATATTAATTTTTTATATAAATATCCTCTTTTCCGTATTTTGAAACAATGATGTACTAAATTTTAGTTCGCTTTTATCAATTACTCTAACGAAAAGTCTCTCAGTGTATATTAAATATTTAGCGGCGAAGCCCTACCGGGCTTACTGATTTAATATCATTTCTAACAGTTTATTAAAATTACAAACATTTCAAACAGTGTAAACTTTTCACCATGAGGAGTTGAGCTTTATAAAATGAGAGCATTATGATTTAAAAAAGCTTCCTCAAATTGTTCGGTTTGAAATAAAATAAAAGATGGAACTGAATGGTTCAGCTTGAATAGGAAAGTTTCTTCAGAGAAGTTATTCGAGCTGTTTAAATCAGCCGTGCTCCTAAATCATCCACTCGTGCCAACGACCTAATACCGTCGAAAAGCTGGGTAAACCTAAGGAGAGGATAACCAAACTGTACTGGTTCGCGTGCGCATTGGAGCCTACTGCAGAGGTCCCGTGAGCATGTACCATGTTCTACATTCAGCAGCCTTCACCTACGCTGGACAAAAGACAATCATAGCGAAACCCTTTGGGCCAATATTGACGCAGGCTGCTATCGCAATAATGGACAGACGTGTAGGGATAACGATGGAATAAACCTTTAGCGAAGAGCGTTATCCACACTAGAACAGGCGTGCGTGCACTCAAACCGTCAATCCTCTTTCGTTTGGATAGTCACTAAACCCTATGATTCACAATACTCGCTCTTAATGCATTTTTCTCCAATCAAGATCAATCCCAAGGAAACACTCTTTCTAGATTTATCCACAAGATACATTTTCATGATTTGAATTACAGAGAGAAACTACTACTAGCGATTCCACTTTTCAAACTGAACGTCAAAAATTGATTTAAAAAAGCAATGATTTAAAAATAAATGAAAATAAAGTAATTAAATTAAACTTGAATTGAAAAAAATTGCGAACGGTCACGTGAAGGTAATTTTCGTTGCTCCGGTAAATTGTAGCATAAAGTCTTGTTTCAGTAACAACGGAAATGGCAATTTTGGCATTTTTGCCAATTTTGAGCAATTTGGGTTTTATTCAATTATTTACATTTTGATTTGTTCATTTTGGGTTAGGTTTCATTTCCTGCTTCGTTTTTCTGGTACTAGTTTCTGTAAACTGAAATTTGATTGAAACTGCAATACTTGAAGTAGAGAGACGATCATCGATTAGTATAGATGATGATTCGATGGTATTTTCAACACTTTAAGTAAAGAGAAAAACGATCATCGATTAGCATCGATGATCATTCTTTGGTATTTTCGGCATCTGAAATAAAAGAATAGCAGAAAGTAGGAACACGACTCTTTCTCAAATAAAAATTCACAAAAATTGATTTCTTTAATGACACTGGTCAACAGCCATTTTGCTGCAGGGTGGAAAGTAACTTTTCTAGGGTAATTTGGGAATGTGCAGGAAGTTAACAGTGCCAACTTCAAATTTCGAAAAAATGAAAATTGTGCTGAATTGTGCTAGATTTGTGCTGTATTGTGCCGCAAAATATTTTTTGAAAAAATGAAAATTTGAGCCCAAAAATAAAAAAAAACATTTTTTATATCAGCCTCGCCAATTAGTTTTTTCGAAAAAAGAAATGTTGTGCTGGGTATCATAACAGGCACACAAAAATGTGCGGCAAATCAAAATTTGACATTATGAACCATTTTTGAAAAAAATCAGCCACGCCATTTTGTTTTTTGACAAAACAGAACTTGTGCTAGGAACTACCTGTTACGCATACTATTGTGCTGCAAATATGAAGTCAAAATCTTAAACCATTTTCGAAAAACAGCGACTCAACAAAAACTCAAAAAATTGATCAATTTTAGAATTTCAAAAAACGGAAACTTGTGCTGAGTTGTGCTAGGCTAGCCCAATAATTATCGCTAATGACAATTTCCACTCAAATTCATATTTTCCAAAAAATTCAATCGTTTTGGACTTGAAAAAAATTGTTGACCAAAAATTCTCAAAAATACGAATTTCGAAAACCTGAAATTTGTGCTGAGTTGTGCTAAGCTAGCACAACTGAGCACAAGTTTCAGATTTTCAAAGTTCGCATTTTTGAAAATTTAGGGCCAAAAATTTATTCAAAATTCAAAAATATTCCATTTTTTTTTGGAAAATATTAATCCCAATGAAAATTGTCATACGTGTTAGCCGAGCACAACTCGGCACAAGTTTCTGCTCTTCGAAATTCTGAAATTGATCATTTTTTGAATTTTTTAGAATCGTTTTTTTTTCGAAAATGGTTTATGATTTTGACATCTTATTTGCAGCACAGTAGTATTTCGTCTCGCTGAATCAAGAAATGACTATCATTTTGCTCAATCAGCTCTTGTTTACGAGATATCGCAAAAAACCGTTTTTATATGGAAAAATTCGAATACTTGTATTTTTATTTCTCCTGAAAAACACCAAACATTGATAATTTATATTCAAAATTATATTCAAATTATTCAAATTCAAATTATATTCAAAATTATATTCAAAACTACATATTGTATATATTTATGATGATAATTTTTTCAAAAATCATGTTTTTAATGGAAAAAAATTGGATTTTTAGCCAAAATTCGCAAATTTACAAAATTCAAAGTGCTGTCACAGGAAGAATTCAAGTCCAATTTCAATTAAATTTTTTAAATTTTTCCGTTAAAAACATGATTTTTAAAAAATTTGTAAATTTCATTTAAATTGGACTTGAATTCTTCCTGTGACAGCACTTTATATTTTGTAAATTTGCGAATTTTGGCTAAAAGTCCAATTTTTTTCCGTTAAAACCATGATTATTAAAAAATTTGTAGCTACATATATCAACTTTAACGCTTCAAAGTTTCAACTGAATCAAAGAAAAATTGTCAAAGTTACATCAAATTAACTGCGCGTTCCCAAATTGGTAATTACGGTATTTTCACTTCTGGCAGATGTATGACTCATAGATAAGTACTGTGAACAAGGTAATTAATTTTAATATGTATATGAGTGATTCCCAAAAAGATGACCATTTTAAGTCCCTATCATTTTTCACATATCCTGTGATTAATTTTTTCGAAATATATCTGAGCAAAGTACTCACATCAGGGCACAATTTAGGAAAGTTTCAAAATTTTAGACGACTTCAATTAGAAATTATAAATAAAAATGTTTGAAAAATGTCAGGTTACGCGATGTCCCAAACTACAAATTTAAAATAGAAAATTGCTAAATAATATCAAAAATATTTTCTTTAATAATTTAGGCTAATGAAAATCGATTTAAATTAGTTACAAAAGATTATTATGCAGTGATAAGTTGAATATTTGGCAGTTAAAGATACGAAAAATCGCTTCAAAGTTTGTCCCTAAGGTTTGTGTCAGGTTTTACGATTTTGCTATTTTAAGATAAAACTCGAAGATCATGATTCAAACTTCAAAATACGACGTAGATTTGCAATCAATAATAATTAATATTTTTGCACAATATGTTTTACAAAATGTCATATTTATCGAACTATTAATTTAAAATTTTATTAAACGAGAGCGTATATTGAAGACGTGTAGTCAATATCAAATAAATCGCGCAATTACAGATGTTCTCCATATTTTAAATAATTTTTACCTGTTTTTGGAATATTTCGAAAAGATGCTTCAAATATTTATATTGTCAAGGTCGAATGTCATATATTGCGAACTTAGTGAATTTTGAGGTTAGGGATGTCTGACTCATTTTTTCCTCTCAAAGTCGCCGAAAATGATTTCCATTCCTAAAGTTGTACATCAACTTCCTATGCATTCACATTACTTAAAAACATTCAGAACTCAAGAATTTCTCTACGCCTATTACGCAGCAACCTAGGTATCGGAGTTATTTTCCTATCCTATTTTTTATTTTTTGGATTCAGCAGGCCCAAATTACCCTAGAAAAGTAACCGCTTACAAATTCAGCAGTCCCAAATTACCCTAGAAAAGTTACCGCAAACAATTTTTTTTTGTAGACCAGTGTAATCAATTTCACAATTCGATTTCTAGATTGAACACAATGCGGATTGTAATACATGTCATAGATTTCCAGGTTTATCGCGAGTTACGGTTGACTTCCGCGTTTTCAAAGCAGACTCATGTATTTCACTTTTATCTCTGCCTTTGACTTCCCTCTGCGAATATATTCCATTCTGCCCTTTCTCTCTGAAATATGAATTTGTCTTGGAAGACGGGCTGAGGTTCTCCGATTCAGCCTAAGGCACACGCATCGAGTCTTTTTCTCAATATCTCTCAGTGTTATACATCGAAAAATACACAAACGTAAAAGTACATACTGTGTATAGTGTTTGTAGTATGTACATTGTACACTGCCCGGCAATCATTGGACGACGTTATTTGTTATTTCGTTCCTTTCCTCCCATTTCAATGTCGGGATCCGTGAGTCGAAAGAATAAAGGAAGTGAACTCCAACCTACTTTCCTGTCCTCTCTTCACTGTGAAAGCAACAAAACTCGATACGTGCTTCTCCTCGCGAAAAGAACAGTATCGCTAATGAAAACAAACTGCACAGACCTATCGTACTTGCCCTCCCGTTTTTCCTTAGCGTCCGCGAAGGGTAATAAGCAGTTGGAAAAACCTTTTGTCGAATTACATTTTTGCGCAACGCGTCATTTTGGAGAACTTTTTCGTAAGTTCGCAATTTAAAAAAATCGAGGAAATGCGTTTTAAGAAATTAAGCTTTTTTATAATGGAAATATGCAGTTTTGGTAGTGATGCATTCAAGCGAAATCTCGTCTTTCAAGATCTTGTCTCGATGTTGTCGTCGTTATCAAGAATGTTAAAAAAGTTATTGAATGACATTAATTTATATGTTACCATGGTTACCTAAAAATTTTCACCCTACTTCATGCTGTCAAAAGCAAGACTTCCCAAAAAAAACATAAAAAACATTTGACTGTTCAAGAATCTTGGTTAAAAATATTGTCGAAATTTCGAGCGATATGAAGCAAGATCAAAATTTTCTTGACTTGAGATGCATCACTAAGTTTTGGTAAAGCAATATAACATACTGTTCTCTCTAAATCTGAATTAGTAGAAAACTACTAATTCAGATTTAGAGAGTTAGTAATTTCTTGAAAATTTAACCACACTCTTAGAAATGTTCGTAAATTTCCGGAAGTTTTAGATTAGGTACACTACAGAAATTTTTTTTTAAGTAAAGACACTTTTCAGAAACCGTATCCAAAAATTACCAAACTGTCATTTTCATGAATTTTTTCTTAAAATTCAGTTATGGTAACTGAATATTCCTAAATTTTTATTAAATTTACTAAATTATAACTGAAATTTATGAAAATGTACGTAACATTTTTTCTGTTACAATTTCGGAATTTTAAGTTACAAGTTTCAGAATTTTCAGTTACAACTTTCGTAAAATTACGTTATTTTAACGAAATATTCAGATACTTGTAACTGAATTTTCCTAAATTTTTCCTAAAACAAAAGTGTAACTGAAATTTACGAAACTTTAACTGAAATTTCAATTACGGTAACTGCATAAAACTTTAGTCACGTGTCTCTAAAAATTACCCTGAAAATTTCTAACAGAACACTTTTCATTTTCTGTGGTTGAAAATTCATTTTGGTTGAAAATTCATCTATTTTAATGCACACTAAACCCTGGGGTATCAAATTGTTGCAACTATTTTGAGCCAAAATTTGGAATAATTTTTTATTCATTTAAGAGGATCAAAAAATGTTAAAGAGCATTTTTTTAACCTCAATCTTACATGAACAATTGTGCTGTTTTTGTTTGTATTTAAAATGCTGATAGAACTAAATAAATGACAGATAATTGATCTTAAAATTTAGATCAAGCTGACGATTCAGAAAGATATCAAAACGTTGCAAAGTTTTGATCCATTTTCCGAATCAAATTGATACCTGGTAGCTTTACGTGGTTGAAAATTCATTTATTTTGGTTGAAAATTCATTTACTTTTGTTTGAAAATTGATTCAGAGTCGGAAATTGAATAAAACTTCAACTAAAGTAATTGAAGTTTTTTCTAACAGAGTTTCTTTAAATTTCAACCACTTTTCATTTCCTGTGGTTGAAAATTCATTTATTGTTTTTGAAAAAAGTGAATGAATTTTCAACCAAAACGAAAATGAATGAATTTCTAACTAAAATAAATAAATTTTCAAGCAAAAGTAAATCAGTTTTCAACAACAATAAGTGAATTTTAAGCCACAATAAGTGAATTTTCACAAGGTGGGCTTAGATTGAATTCAACCCAAAAGCGCTTGCACCTCTCTTTTTTCTTCTGAAATTATTCCAGTGATACCTCACGATTGTTTTGAGACCAAAAAGAAAAAAAATCGCTGGAGGGATTGTTGAATAAACTTAATTTCTATTTTTTATTTTCAGGTTATTATGTATATTTGCGTAAAAATAACTCTAAAGCGGTGCTTTTTTAAATTTAACTCTGTAATTTGTCATAGAAAAAAAGCATCTAAATGTTAAATATCTTTGGACATCCGGGTCACATTAAAATTTCAGAAAAAGTGTGAAAAATTGCAGTTTTTCTTAGTTTTAAAAATATTTCTTTACTTTAGAGCATGCTACTTTACATTTATCTCAACTAAATCGAAATTGCATTAAATTCCCCGAAAAACTAAAAAAAAAGAATTTTTTATCTAATATAGTTTAGGAGATACAGCCTTCGGAATTTATATCTTTCTAAAAAATTTGTTAAAAAAAAGTTTATTTTTAATTTTGTGAAATAGCATATTTCTTGCGCACTGTGAACAAGAATAGTCAGAATATTAGTTAAAGCAAATTAAATAAAAAGGAAATCTAAAAAAATAAAATGTTATATCTCTCATATGTCCGAAGTTATAGCGTTTTGAAAAATACTTACTTTAATGAAAGTTCGTTCGTTTCTACTACAGTTTGCGTTAAAAGTTGTTTTTATAATAATAAAAGTACATAAAATAATATACAAATCTGAAAAATTTTAATAATTTCTGAAATATATCCATAAAAATGAATTTTCTTTTAAAAGTTAATGCCCTCGATTTTTATGGATATATTTCAGAAATTAAAGCTTTTTTGATTTGTATGTACTCTGATGTACTTTTATTATTATTTATTAAAGCTTTTCAGATTTTTATGTTCTCTGATGTACTTTTATTATTATAATAACAAACTTTAACGCACATTGCAGTAGAAACACGATATTTTTTTTAAAAAACTTGCTTTTTAATGAACTTTCATAATAGTGGGTATTTTTTAATACGCTATAACTTCAGACGTGTGAGAGATATAACATTCTATAATTTTAGATTTCCTTTTTATTAAGGGCACTTTAACTAATATTGTGACTATTTTTGTCCACAGTGCACAGGAAAGATGCTATTTCACAAAAACTAAAACTAAATTTTTTTTTACAAATTTTTCAGAAAAATAAAAATTCCCAAGGCTGTATCTCCTAAACTGTATGAGATATAAAATTCTTCTTTTTTAATTTTACGGGGAATATAATGCAATTCAATTTTTGTTGAAATGAATTTGAAGTGACATGCTCTGAAGTGAAGAAATATTTGGAAAACTGATAACACTTTTTTCAAAATTTTAATGGGTCCCCTTCTACAAAGATGTTTAACGTTTAGATACTTTTTTTCGGTGTCAAGCTACAGAGCTTAAACTACAAAGGCACTGCTTTGGAATTATTTTTACAAAAAATATACATAATAACCTGAAAATAAAAAATAAAAAAATAAAGTTTATTCAACAATCCCTCCAGCAATTTTTTTTCCTTTTTGGTCTCCAAATAATCATGAATCATCACTGAAATGATTTCAGAAGAAAAACGAGAGGTGCAAGCCCTCCTGGGTAGAACTCAATCCAAACCCACCGTGTTCAGTCACAGAAAATGAATTTTCAGTCACAGAGAATGAATTTTCAGTCACAGAGAATGAATTTCAAGTCACAGAGAATGAATTTCCAGTCACAGAGAATGAATTTCCAGTCACATAGAATGAATTTTCAGTCACAGAGAATGAATTTTCAGTCACAGAAAATGAATTTTCAGTCACCGAAAATGAATTTTCAGTCACCGAAAATGAATTTTCAGTCACAGAAAATGAATTTTCAGTCACACTAAATGAATTTTCAATCACAGTAAATGAAAAGTGGTTGAAATCTGAAGAATTTTCTAACAGAGTAATTGTATAAAAATTGAACTAAAGCTCATAAAGTTTCAACCAGATATTTTTAACAGTGTGCTTTTAGAAAGTTTGTTACTCCGTGATTTTTTCAATGATTCGTGAACTTACTTTGCTTTCTATAAAAAATAGCTAAAGAAGAATTCGAAAATAATACTTTGTGGTATTTTAATGCAAATAACTTCGATAATAAAGTATAAAGAGTTTTTTAAAACTGGAATTAAGTAAACAAATTCATTGTTTATTATAAATGAACATTATAATGCATTTATGGCTTATCATTTTTTTGTACAAATTTGTACACCTCACTTAGTCACTTGTTTTGTACAAATTTTTGTCTTGTTTTTTCGCAAAAATATCCAGGAAGATCATCGACAAAAGCAAACGCGTGTTTTTCGACATAAGCACGTGTTTTTCTCGCTTCTTGCCCTCACCTTGGCTCCTGCGTGGACGTTTCGATGGCATTCTTTCTTGGGGTAAATATTAGCATAATATTGGATCCGAAATATGAGAGTAAGGATATGCCAGTCTCGGGAAAGGACCACGCTGCCGATAATGCATAAAAGATAAGAAGCTCGACGCTGGATCGGTCCATAGCTGAAAGTTATATTCTCATGCTTTGCTTCTCTTTTCTTCCTGTTTTCCCTTCTCTTCATTCCCTTCTCGACTTTCCTGTATCTCTTCAGCACTTTAGCGTTTCAAAATGACAACTATAATCATGTCATAAATACTTTTCGCTTTTAACTTTAAAAAAGCTTTAATTAGAGTTATAATTGCAATTATAAAATATTATCAAAAGAAGCCAAAAGGCTTTTCTCTCTGGATCATAAGTTAATTTCTCTCGCACCCTGTATCTCCAAGTTTCCCAGCTAATATTTCTCTATGTTAATCCGACGCTTCTTTTCTTCTTTACGAATTTTTTGTTTATTTTCGTAGTTACTCTGGTGACCTGAAAAGCACATAATGCAATAAGGTCGAGCCCCCTGCGACAGATATTCATGTACTTTTATGCATCGCTGCTTCCTCCCTTTTCAGTGTGTCCACGATTTACTCCACACTTTTATAATTTGGTTTCTGTTTTTCCTCTGCTCTCATTACCTGCTGTAAATTTATTAGCATACAGTACATTGGCAATTTTGCCTCTGAGAACACACATAATATATTCCGGTTCCCTACATTTTCTAGTTGGATGATAAAGTATAAAAGCATTATGCAAAAAAATGAATGCGCCTCATGTATTCAAATGTGTTCTTTTAGGGTTGGAAAATCAAAGAAATTAAATTCTTTGCATATTTTTCACCTTTACGATCTGACTTCAAGCATATTTTTATTTTCTTTAGCATAATAATTCTTTATTAGAAGCCACACATAATAAAATCCAGGTTAGAATAATGATAATACATAATAGAGAACCAAAATAAGTTTCATTCAGAACTAATAGAAATACCCCATATATTAGATTTTCTGAAAAGAAATTCCTTATTTGTCTTCTAGGAACGGAAGAAATTCGCAGATAATAACGGTCCTTTTTCCTCCATAAACGTGACCCTCGCTGCCCTTTGTTTGATTTGCACATTTCAGGGAGCGCTTCCTATAACACGAGACCCGTATACTCTTATCCGAGACGGGTCCATAAATGAGACAGATAATAAGAAGCACGTCCCCATCCAGATATATATGGCCCTATGCCAATAAATACGAAAAGTTTTCACGTCGCTAAGATTGCCGTATCTCCTGCGACACTTCGATTGACGGTTTCGTTCGCGCAGCTATGAAATTACGACGGGGTCGAATTCACAAGGGGTGGCATTGAATACTATCCCAAGTTCGGAAGGGTGAATCGGTAAAATCGGTGTCGTGTTCGTAAACAACGGGTGAAAAGTGTCATCGTTGGATGTTTATACATTCGAACCTCTTGGACGAAAGCGTCCAGTTTGCCAACTGTCCTCCATTATGCAGGACAGTCCTCGATCCTCTTCTACATGTCCACTTTGTTTCCCATTCAATCAGCCTCTCAAAATTGCATTTCTTTTGTTAATTGTGAACTCGAGTTCGAAAATTATTTCAAGTAGGATCTTAGAATAAGGGCTTCTAATTTTAACACTGTTGTTGAATTTAAAGAGTGTGCTTCGAAATTGGTAGCATTTTGGGGCATTTCTATGATTAGGTGCGTCACGCAGTTTTATAGTAGTTCAAAATATTTATTTATTTTTTTAACAGTGAATAGTGTGAGTCTTTCTCAACAAATTAATTCAATCTCTATTTTGCAAATTACAGTAGTCATTTTCTTTACTAAAGTAGTTAAACCTTTAGTAGATTGTATACTAGGGTGGTTCAAAATATTTTTTTTTCGAATTTTCATGCTCTCACCCCCCAAACTTGTTCGAATTCACAAAAAATGCGTTTTTTTTGGAGAAAGACATATAATTTTTTTCGAAAAAATATTTAGAGGTTTCGCAAGGTCCATGAAGTTTAACACGTATTTCCCATAATAAAAAAGACGTTTTTGTACATTTTATTCAGAATCATCAATATTAGGTGAATCAAGTTGAAACTCAACATTTCTTTTCAGAATTAGCCATAGAATACGAATCAAAAGTTACATTTTACATATCACCCCCATAAGTCTGTTTTATAGGGTCTCAAAGAAACCCCATAAATGAAAAATTGGGTTTTGCGAGTTCTTGACGCTAATTACGATTTTCTCGCGGTTTTTTTAGTACCTATTGTTTCTAATACATAGAATATTATTTTCTTCTGATATTTAGATGTTTTTATGAATTTTTTAAACAATTTATTATTGTTTATAGCAATATTTTCTTAGAACAGAGTTAAAAAATCGCGGTTTTTTCTGAATTTTTCAACCTGTTTTCAACTTTTTAATTAGAGCGAGGCAATAATCAAATAAGGTTAACAGAAATAATTGTTTAAACAATGTATTATTATTTATTATTTATTTATTATTATTATTTATTACAATTTATTTATTATTATTTATTATTCTTTATTATTATTTTTTTTCATATTCTCTTAGATTAATGCTAGAAAGTTGAGGTTTTTTCTAAAATTTTCTTCTTTTTATGCACTTTTTAATTAGACAGAGGTAACAGGGTGTCTAGCGGTTAGGCCATTTAAAATATCTGGGTTTGTTCCGGTTTTTTCCTGGTAAATTTTTTCCCCGATCAAGTTAAAATGTCTTTTTGCGATTTTTGAAAGTGAACGTATACATAGAAATGGGAACTCAATATTTCTCTTCACAATTAACCATAGAATACAAATAAAAAATTACTTTTTAAGTATCATCCCCATAAGTCTGTTTTATAGGGTCCCAAAAAAAACCCTATAAGTGAAAAATTGGGTTTTGTGACTTTTTGGCGCTAATTATGATTTTTTGCGGTTTTTTAAAAATACAAATTGTTTCTGATACATAAACTACTACTTTCTACTGATATTTAGATGTTTGCATAAATTTTTTGAACAATTTATTATTGTATATAGCAATTTTCTCTTAGAAAAGAGTTAGAAAGTCATGGTTTTTTTCGAATTTTTCAACATTTTTTCAACTTTGAAGTTAGAGCGAGGCAATAATCGAATAAAGGTAACAGAAATAATTGTTTAAACAATTTAATATTATTTATAACAATATTCTCTAAGAATAATGCCAGAAAGTTGCGAGTTTTTCTAAAATTCTCCACTTTTTGTCCACTATTCAATTAGAGAGAGGTAATAATTATTTCAAGTCAACAAACATAATTGTTTAAACCATTTATTATTATTTTTTATAATATTCACTTTGAATAATGCTAGAAAGTTGCGGTTTTTTTCTGAAATATTCAATTTTTTGTCCACTTTACGCTTAGAGTGAGTTAATAATTTATGCAATTTAACAAACATAATTTTTAAAACAAATTATGATTATTTATCATTATCTTCTCCTTGAGTAATGCTAGAAAGTTGCGTTTTTTTCTCAAATCTTCAGTTTTGTTTTGACTTTTTAGTTATGAACAAATAATAACTGAACGTCAACAAGAATCATTTTTTAAATAGTATTCTATTTTTTTCAAATTGAAGTATTTTTACTCTTTTACGAATGATTACTTTTACTAAATGATTTTACTCTTTTACTAATGATTAAAAATATTGATTTAAACAAAAAGGCTATCCTTAAACAAAAAGTCGAGATAAAAACAGAGGATGTAATAATCAGGAATAGATGGGAGAAGTGGGTCTGTAAATGACTTGTAAAAATTTTGTTTTGAATTGCAGCACGAAGTTTATTGCAAGGTGTAAAAAAAAAATTGGAATAGCACACATTTTACTATCAGCGCAACTTTCTACCATTACTCTAAGAGAAGATAATTATAAACAATAATCAATCGTTCAAATAATTATGTTTATTCAATTGCATTAATTATTACTTATCTAAGTAGAAAGTGGACAAAAAGTTAAAAATTTCAGAAAAAAACTGCAACTATCTAGCATTATTATAGGTGAAGATAGTTATAAACAATAATAATTTATTTAAACAATTGTTTGCTAAATTGTATTAATTACTACCTCACTCTAAGTGAAAATTGTACAAAAAGTTGAAAATTTCAGAAAAACCGGTAACTTTCTAGCATTATTTAAAGAGAATATTAATAAAAATAATAATAAATTGTTTAAACAATTATTATTTTAGTTAACTTTAATTCATTATTACCTTTCTCTAATTAAAAAATGGACAAAAAGTGGAAAATTTTAGAGAAAACCGCAACTTACTAGCATTATTCTAAAAGAATATTGTTATAAATAATAATAAATTGTTTAAACAATTATGTTTGTTAAATTGCACCCCTTGAAGTGGAAAGTGGACAAAAAGTTAAAAATTTCAGAAAAAACGCAACTATATGGCATTAATATAGGAAAAACGTTATAAATAATAATAATTTGTTTAAGCAATTATGTTTGCTAAATTGTATTAATTACTACCTCACTCTAAGTGAAAAGTGGACAAAAGTTTTAAAATATCAGAAAAAAATCGCAACTTTTTAGCATTATACGAAGAGAATATTATTAAAAATAATAATAAATTGTTTGGTAAATTATTTTTGTTAACTTGAATTAATTATAACCTCACTCTAATTGAAAAGTGGGCAAAAGGTGGAAAATTTGAGAAAAAAGAGGCAACTTACTAGTATTATTCTAAGATAATATTGTTATAAATAATAATATATTGTTAAAACAATTATGTCGGTTATCGTGCATTAATTATTACCTCACGAAGTTAAAAGTGGACAAAAAATTAAAAATTTCAGAGAAAACCGCAACTATCTAGCATTAATATAGAAGAAGATAGTTATAAACAATTATAATTTGTTTAAACAATTGTTTGCTACGCTCTATGAATTATTACCTGACGTTAAGTAAATAGTGGACAAAAAGTTGAAAATTTCAGAAAAAACCGCAACTTTCTAGTATTATTCAGAGAGAGTATTATTAAAAATAATAATAAATTGTTTAAACAATTATGTTTGTTAACTTGAATCAATTATTACCCTGGGTGTCTAGCGGGTCGGAAAATCGTGAAAAATCGGGAAAAACTCGGGAATTTTATTTCACCGGGAAAAAACTGGGAAAAGCCCGAGAATTTTATTTTACCGGGAAAAAACCGGGAAAGCCCGGAAATTTTATTTAGGATCGAGATTATACTTATATTTTATTTTTTTATTCTTTAGATTTCAATAACATTTAAGCAACTACTTGTGATTCTGACTGGATAATTTAAAAAATATATATTTTACATTTTACAAGTTTTAAAATATGTTCTTCAATCTGTGCTTAAAGTTGAGTTTAGCACGTGTAAATAAATAATTATTTTCTTTACGATATAAAATTTGTATATGTGTATTATGTTAAAATTCCCATTTCTATGTATACGTTCACTTTCAAAAATAATAAGATGACATTTTAACTTGATCAGAGAAAAAATTGACCGGGAAAAAACCGGGAAACCCCGGAAATTTTAAATGGCCTGATCGCTAGACACCCTGTTACCTCTCTCTAATTAAAAAGTAGATAAAAAGTGGATAAATTGTTTAAATAATTATTTCTGTTAACCTTATTTGATTTTTACCTCGCTCTAACTGAAAAGTTGAAAACAAGTTGAAAAATTCGGAAAAACCCGCGACTTTCTAACTCTACTCTAAGAGAATATTGCTGTAAATAAAAATAAATTGTTTAAACAATTAATAAAAACATCTGCTTATCAGAAGAAAGTAATATTCTACGTATTAAAAACAATAGGTACTAAAAAAACCGCGAGAAAATCGTAATTAGCGCCAAGAACTCGCAAATCCCGATTTTTCACTTATGGGGTTTCTTTGAAACCCTATAAAACCAACTTATGGGGGTGATATTTAAAAAGTAATTTTTGATTCGTATTCTATGGCTAATTGAGAAAAGAAATGTTGAGTTTCAACTCGATTCACCTAATATTCCCGATCTAAATAAAATTTACAAAAACGTAGTTTTTTCTTATGGGAAATACGTGTTAAACTTCATGGGTCTTGTGGAATCTCTAAATATCATTTTTTTCTAAAAAAACGCATTTATTTTTTTGTGGGCTTGAACAAATTTGGGCGTGAGAGCATGAAAATTCGAAAAAAAAAATTTCCAATGCATTTTTGGATCACTTTATTTTATACATTTGTGATTTTCTGGCCTCATATATCGCAGTTTTTCGTTTGGCTTGTAATTTCCGCGGCCGATGCACCAATAATGTTTTTAATCAATAAACCAATAATGTTTTAATGTTTATGAATTTTTTTCGTTCTATTCTTTAAATTTATGTGATAGGATTGAAATATAAACTCTTTCAAATTAAACTCTTTTCGAAGCTTCTAAATTTTCGAAACTAAGAGTACTCAAGTGTAAGCTGAACATCTTGGAAGTTACAAAGAGCCCAAGTTGAATTGCTTCCCAAATTTAAAGCCTCGAAGTTCGATCGTTTTGAAACTAAACTAGATTCATTATTGATTGGTCTCTAGTTAAAAGTACAAAATACTTCAATTTTCATTAATCTTTTTCCTTTTAAAGTTAATCTTACCGATTAGTTTAATTTAAACTTTAATTTCGCCCAAGGAACGAATTTTTCAAATCAAAGGACTAAGCAGTTCGTAAGTCGCATCCAATATCCGATCATTCATTTGATTCGGCAAACTTCTCTTTGAGGGAGTAATAGAGCATCGGAAGCGCACGTTCTCGCATTCGGCCTTTCCGACCTGCCTCTCTTGTTTTCATCCACTTTCAGTGGCGTAACCACTGTCAGCCAATAAAGTTTCATTTTATGGAAACTTAAAACCCGAATACAACAGAACTTCCTGCAGAAATTTTCATTTGTGCAGGATATAAGATTCCACATAAAAAGCACGTCATAACTATAGAGTGTAGACACTGGTTTTCCACGAAACAATATAAAGCAATGAAAATCATAAAGAATAGTTTATTCTCCTCCATATCTTTTATTCTGAAAAGATATTTGTAATAAAAACATATACAAAATTGTTTCTTAATTATAAAATTAAGTTTCAGTTTCATTATATTAGTCTCTAGATTAAAATGACAATTCATTTGGAAGATTTTTTAGTACGCCACTGTGTTCCTCACCCTGTAACAAATACAAATTGCAAGCTCGAACGCAATATAAAGTTGCATATATACCGGACATACAGAATCGGAAACTTATACATACATGTGAACGCTTACGCATACAAATACTTGTGCGAAAATGCGCATATACATTGGGTACGTGAGTTGCCGCGCCCAGATTCAATTGTTCCATTTTATTTTTTAGATCTCCCTCTCTGTCTCTATCCCTTTTCTTCTTTCTCTCTTTCGCCTTTTTACCGAGTCATTCCCTCTTTGCGTCGTACAGGTTACATGAGAATGGGACCCCACATGGTGTCGATTCGACCCTTGTTTTACCCGGTGGTGGATACAGCATCGGACTCGATTCAACGTTCTGTCCTCCGCAATGTGCAATCGTATTCGGTTAGCACGTTCGCTTCAACGGTGATTAAAGGTGGACGATTATACCTCCGCGCTCAACCGTGAAATTCCTGTCAACGGAGATAATAATGTCGTGGGTTTTTTTCAATCATTATTTCAGGATTTTAATTCTGGATTTTCGCATTTAAAAGTCGTTAAAATACAGTTGACCGAATCCATTTGAAGAATGGAAGAATGGATTCGGCCAGTTCGGTCATTCGGATTTGAGAATGAAAACTTGTTAAAGACCACTTTTTCGAAATTCTATTTCAAACGGTTTCAAGTAATTTAGGATTCACATATTTCGACTCATATTATAATTATGAAAAAACAATCATTCCTTTCACCCAAAAAAATGTATTTTAAAATTATGAGTATGACAAATCGGTAAAGACCATTTTGTTTTTCCCCTCTCTAGCGCAAAATAAATTTTTTCCTAATGTTTCCAAACCTTTAAACTAGAGATCTTGAGCGTCACATGCTTCTACAACTTTATCGGGATTTTGTATTTTAAAGATTTTGTATTTTTGTATTTTAAACGTTCTTTGTGCATCCTGTAAAATTTCATTTTTGGTCCTTACTGAGTTGTCATTTTCATATCTTTATTTCAAATCAGGCAGGTAGAATCAAGTCGTAGAACCTCTCGGCGACGAAGTGTGTTGTTTTTCAGAGGAAATTAGACGATAGTTATTGTTCCGATTTGCGAACAAAAAGTTTTCCGCGAACTAATGAGTATTTGAATTTTGAAGTTGGTTTTTCAAAAAAGCAGAAAATTTTTCTTCCAACCTCTATAACTTTTGACCGAATGACCTACTGACCTTTGACCTTTTTATCTCCATATTTAAAATTTATTCCCAGATTCTGTTGAGGTTCAGGGTCTTATTTCGAAATCCGCCGGAAAATTTGAGAAAAGTTAAAAATTTAAAAAATAGTGTCCATTTAAATGAAAATTGAAAAGTTCTATTTTCTCAAAAATCTGACTTTTTTATTTTTGCCATTTTTTTTTAATTTGTAGTTTTATAAGGAAGATATCCTGTGAGTTTTCTGTGGTCCGAAATATTTTTGTGGCCACAAGAATTTTTTTTCGGAAAACTGAATTTCTGCATTTTTTGCGAACAATGCAATGAAAAGGAATTTTTTGTAGAATTTTTTAAAGAGAAAAAACTATTTTTTAAAGTATTTTTATATTTGCCATTTGCAAGAAAAATGCGAAAATTCAATTGCTCGGAAAAAATTCTTGATTGTGCATTCTAGAAAATGCCGGAATAATCTGGAATATTATAAACATTTTTGAAATATGGTTGGAAAAAATTATAAAACATCATAAAAGGTTCTGAAATATTCCTGAAGATTCTGGAAATAGTTCTGCAAGATTCTAGAATAATCTGGAAGATAAATGGTTTGAGACATTCTAGAATTCATGAGAAATATTCTAAAACATTCTAAAATATTCTGGAATGATCTGCGATATTATAGAGTTTTCTGAAGTATGTTGAAATATTAGGGAAAATTCTGAAACACTCTTTAGAAGATTCTAGATAGTGTTCTGGATCTGCACTGATACAGCAGTAATTAAAAATTGTATTAAAAGTTGTAAAGCGAAGGGAGCTAATTGACTACTATAAAAAATTTACAAAAACTATGAATTGTTATTGTTATAAACAAATTTTATAAAAATATGCTCGAATTTAACATTTTCAAGTGGAAAAAAAAGTATTTTCTGTCCTAAAATTACTGAGATTTGTTATGAAAGTGTCAGTCATTCAAAAATTAAGAATTGTTATTCTTATAAACAAATTTTATGAAAAAATACTCAAATTTTACATTTTCAAGCAGAAAAAGTAATTTAATTACTGCAAATCGTTATGAAAGTTTTCTTTATTTTCTATATCTGCTACGATCTACTTTATTTAATGACAAGACGTATTTTTACAAAAATATCATGAGCAAATTATAGCAATAGCAATTCTGAATTTTTAACAATTTTTTGTTTCTGGCTGATAATTTCATAACAAATATCAGTTATTATAATCCAGAAAATAATTTTTTTCTGTTAAAAATGTCAAATTTGAGTATTTATTCCTGAAATTTGTTTATAAGAATAACAATTCTTAGTTTTTGACAATGTTTTGCTAGTGGCTGACACTATCCTAACTAATCTCAGTAATTTTAAGCGAGAAAATACTTTTCTGTTTGAAAATCTCAATTTCGAGTATTTGTTTATATCAATGACAATTCTTAATTTTTGGCAATGTTTTGTTACTAGCTGACACTTTATTAAAAAATATCAGTAATTTTAAGCCAGAAAAACTTTTTTGCTACTTGAAAATGTTAAATTTGAGTATATGTTTATAAAAGTTGTTTATAACAATAACAATCCTTAATTTTTGTCAATGTTTTGTTACTAGATGACACTTTCATAATAAATTTTAGTGATTGTAGAGAAGAAAAAAATTTTCCTCTGCTAAAATAGCACATTAGAGTAATTCTTTATAAAATTTGTTTATAAAAATTAAGTTACTCTTCAAATCGATTATTTACGTATACTTTTATACTTTTGTTGCTTTCATAGAATTTCGGAAAAGCTAAAAATAAAATGTCGGCCTCGAAGAATTACTGGGAAATTTATTCAGCTTCAGTTTTGAAAAAGGAACGTACAAATCGATTATTTACGTACTTTTTTCCTTCATTTGTTGTTTTCATAGAATTTTTCAAAAGCTAAAAATCAAATATCGGCCTCGAGGGACTACTGGAGAATTTACTCAGCTTCAATTTTGAAAAACTAACGTATAAATCGGATAAAAATTGTGACCTGCAGACTGATTTGTCCAAGGAAATCCAGTTTTGTCCTACTGTGCATTGCACAGTGGAGCAAAATGACGAAAAAATGTTCAAAATACGATTCCGGCTACAATTTTTAACCGATTTAAACTTTTTTTTTGCAAATTAAAGCTCACTAAATTCACAAGATATCCCTTGAGGCTGATTTAAAAAAACATTATTGTTTACTTTATTTATACACAAAGTTGGCAAAAATCGTAAAATTTAAGATATTGTTACTATA
>JBAGKK010303223.1:0-20032 GCA_037177015.1 Euceroptres primus
ATATATATTGTGTCCTGGTTTTCTAAACACACACGTTTTGTAAGCAATTCTTCGGGATTTCGCCGAAGCCAAGCCAAACCCAAAACACGAGCGTACGCGGAAAGCAGCGTCTGCCAGACCACGAATCCCAGTTTAGGTTAAGTTCTGTAATGTACAATAATTTCATTTATTCTTATATTTTGATTTCATATTGAGTCCCGAGGAACCAAAATTAGAGTAGCAATAATACAATTGACAGCGAAGCTGAGGTTAGGTGACGGAGGCCAGGCGAGGAGACACAGCAGTCCTGGGAGGAAGGCGAGATCCTTGGAGTTGTCCCTATGAAAGGGCCATGACACCGGAATAACACCAGGTTCAATTGATCCGGGAAGTTCTGACAGGTTGTCAACAAGCAGACGACACTGAGGCGAGAAGTTGGCGACCTGGCACCACAACCAAGGCAGGAAGAGGGAAGGCTCGTCTTCTAAAGATTCCACCAAAGTCCATCGAGGGCAGCATCTGGGGGCCGTCAACGTTCTGACGTCCAGTCACATTACCGCCGGACAATGAGAGTCTCGATAATCTAATGGTCGGGCCCAATAGAGTTGGCGGCAGCCGAAGCGGGACGCGGATTAGTAGAGAGCACGCAATGAACCTTGCTCATGCCCCACAGTCAATCAGAGTGGGTAGCACTGAGAGTCACGAGGGTCCAGTGGAAAACAGAAGAAGACGGGCGAGCAGACGGTTTCCCGTCACTGGTATTCCTGGCTGGGCAGCGTAAACAAGCAAGTGCCGTATTTCTCAAGTACCTGAGATCAGACCGACGACTACGACCCGGTATCAATCACCAAACCGATGGACGACTGGAAGTTGCAGCTCACGGAGTGACTCCAAGGTACATGATTGTCTTTTTCTCCGTTTCCTGGCCTCCAAGTCCCGGTCGGTGTTGTGTGCGTTGGCGACGCATCAACGCCGTTAGCTCGTAACTAGGAATTGGTGGTTGCCCGGGTTTCTCTCACCGCACGGAAACGGCACAAGGCACTCGACTGACCTCGTCCGACTTTAGTTTGGTCAGGTCGAGTGTCTCAAGGGAAAACAGGCGAGAGAACGCTAAAGGACGCACAGGTGTCATGGGGAAAGCGTGAGTCAGGGAGTTCTCTCTCTCTCTCTCTCTCTCTCTCTCTCTCTCTCTCTCTCCTGTTGTCCCCACTCCCTTCCTTGTGCGTCACCTGGTGAGCTGGCCGACGGTCCAGGCGGCTGAGGCGGACCGGAGAAGTTCGGGCAGAAGGATTCTGCCTGGCGCCCGTCAAAAAAGGAAAACAACGAGCTTCGTGGATTATCTGCAGGTCGCAAGAGTGAGACCCGCAGACTCGGGGATCCAAGAGGGCCGCTAAGGACGTGAGGGGTGAAATAAGTATAGTAGACGGCCATCTTTTGTCGCAGCCAATCCAAAGCCACCGCCAGCCTACCATCGCACCCTTATCAGGACCACCCACACTGAGATGACGAGGATCTGTATTGTGTTAATTGCTACAGAATCCTGAGAGACTCATTTACCCGGGGTGAAGCTCAGCGAGACCCTGCGCAAGAAGATTTCGTCGTCGATACCTATTATAAGTAAGGTAGCCCTGTTGTTTTTAAAACCCACGATACATGTTTGTTCCTAATCTTCGAGCAAGATTCTAGTTTAGTTACGGATGAGCTTAATGATTTGTTAACGTATCTAAAGTATTGTCGGAGGGTAAGGGCTTCGATCTTAACTCAACGTGGCGAAGCTCTACAATTTTAAATTCAAATTACGCGACCTTGACGCCATTTAGCACCTAATGCCCTTGCCATAGTTCGTCGATCTCCAACCACCACTTAAGAGAGTCTTAGGTTCCCAACCAATCAGACTTGAGAATCTATGGTTACTGTTGAATTTCAAGTTGACAAAACAGCTGAGACAGCTACGTTCGCTCTCTTTCGCGAAGTGACCGTTGAAGCCTTTTGTTCACGAATATTGTCGAGTGCTCACCTTGTGGATCGAAGCAGAGGATCGTCGGACACCTCCTCCGAAAGTCATTCTGCGGAATATTACGTTAGGGATCAGCCCAGTATGTGTTTTTCTTAGTCACTTGCCAATAGATTCCCCCGGCATCGTGTCAGAGTCGAGGTTTTCCCTTTTCATTGTGTTTTGTTCAGAAAGCAAGGTTAGTCGAGAGTAAAATTTTGCCCAGAAAGCCAGTGTATTTTCTCACTTATTATTATTGCCTATGAGGCAGATATTTTTGTAAAATTAATTTTGCCTCGAAAAAAATTATTTAAGTATCTAGATTTTGCCAAGAAAGCATATTTTGGTCTGCCTCGACTTTGACATGTGCTCGCGGTTCATCAGTCTCATGATTGGTGAACTTTCCTATAACTATGAAATGTTTGAAGTTAATACATGTTTTGTGATCATACTTATTTTGGAAATTGTTCTTTCCTAACCTAAGATTTGATAGTCGCTTCTCCCAGAATTAATACGGATTTGTCGCCTCGACCCACCGATATAGAAAATTCCCAATTTCGTGTAAAGATTTATCGAGCCATGTGGAGGGTCTGCGAAAAAGCACTAGTTTTAAGGTGACTTCCTTTATTGTACAGAATCTCGTTTTAATTAGAATGATTGTAAGTTCGAATATTTCTAAATTTTCAAGTTGTGAATTTTATTTATCTAGACCCTGGACTTGTATCTGAATTGTTAGAGTTTTATGTCAAATCATCGACTGCTGATTGTTTTGTTTTAATAAACTGATCTTTTATTGCTACAAATTTTAATTCATGAAGTTTACGTTCATTTTAGTATCGAAACCTTTTTCAGAATAACGAACCGCCCCCTCTACCATATTTTGTGCTGAGCTAACTTTTTATCAAATTTTATAAATTTCATAAAATTTCAATATTTTCTGCGTACATTTGTGTAGGTATTTTCTTCGTCTGATCAATAATAACCGAAACAAAAATTCTTAAAATATGGTTCTTTTTCCAAAATTCCAATTTTCAATTAACAGTATCTGGCCAAATATTGCAAATTTTTCAAAACCCTTTGTCTTAAGTATTTAGTACTCCAAACACTACACAATAACCAAAAATAAAGGAAATCGATGACCTGTTTGTTTCCTTTGACATGGAATACCCCAACTTGTGTAAAAAATGTTCCAAACCTTCCTTTGAAATGTTCCTGGAATATTGCGTATTGTGGTATTGGATCCGTCATTTTGAATTTTCAAAATCTGAGATCAGATTCGGATTCAGCGACCTCAAAAATCTTGAGAGAGAGACAAGGGAGGGGAGAGTGGGGGGTTAACTAGTCAGGCGCCTTAACCTTAAATCTAGGGCGCCTTATATTATTTTCTGTGAGTTAAATATACATTTTGCAAGACTTAGATAGCGGAATATAATTAATATTTCGTATAAATGACTGACAGAGTGCAATAATTTTTTCTAATAAGTAGAAATAAAAATTATAAAAAGGATAGAAAATTCTCAAAAATTGGACGGTTATTTATTCTAACGTTACCTTCTCGGTAACGTTCTTGAAAACTAGAATATTACCTCCGTAATATTACCCTCTAAGAACTCTGCCGATCAATCTAAAATCTATCCCCCTTCCCTACCTTATAAATACCTACTTAATCCTTAGTAACATAGAAGGCCTAAAACCGAGTAAGTTAGTGCTTACCCCTGAAAGGGATACGGCTGGTATAGTAATAATTATTATTATTATTATAATTTATTATTACAAAGTCCAACTGCACTTTCAAGTAGTAGGAGCCGGGAAATGCTGGGAGACCGTCACCCAGTCGGCAGACGCAACTCTGGCAAACCCATGAAAAATAAAGAGTATACGAAATATATTTAGTCGTTAGTCGCTGCACGAGGATCGTCGGGGCCCCTGGTGCCACCGTTGGGAGTGACAACATACAGGCTGGTGGTGGTGAGCTGCGTGATGGACAGGCAGATCTCACCGGGATACCCAAAAGGGCTATTGTCCAGCCAGAACATCGACAAGAAGTGGCAAGCAGCAGGATATCAGTTACGCCTTTGGAGGATGTTTCGACTGGGAACCTCCAGCCGACCACTTCCACAGGAATGCTACGGCAGCGCATTAGTTGGTTATCTAAATATGACGAAGCAGTGATGCGCTGCCACTTCGTAGCCCAAGGGACAACAGGACTGACGGAGATAGACAAATGGACAAAAGAAATTAATGAACATATTCTTTGCACCTATTTTAAGCCGAAAAGAGTAGTGGACCAATGAGACGAGAACACCCTCGTCTTTTCTTGGAAACGCGTCCCCACTTGGCAGAAAGGGTAAACGAACAATATGTAGCAGGCCAAGAGCGCTCCATTTTTGTTCGCGGATTACTGTCTGAGGTTGCAATAGAAACCATAAGGATGCAAGTATACCATCCACTTGCCTTAAATGGTGAACCTCCTGAAGCTTCAGAAGACGAGGAGATTGTTAATGCTGAAGGCAGAGATGTCGGGACCAATGGGATTGACATAGTTGTAGAAGTCCAGAAGGCAGAAAATCGCCAATTTCCGGAATCACAACGGCGAAATGGAAATCTCACCACGAACATTTGCGAGATCCCTGAAAATCTCAAACGTCTCGAGGAGAAATTCGAACGTGTTCTACTTGATTTGAGTGAGGTAGACCCTGCTTTAAGGCATTCGCTGTTAAAACTTAAGATCTTTAAGGCCTTATTGGCGATATTAAGCCACCTGAACACCAAATCATCAGCAAAGTAAGATGCAAACTGGGCAATATAAAAGACTCAATATAGAAGAGGCAACAGAGCCCATAGGCTGACCCGTCACGTCGCACACACCCTTCGTTCACAAAATGTCGAATATGCAGCATTCGATTCGATGTTGGACGAAGTAATTGACACCTTCCGGCAGAGACTAGCTGTCCTAACTGCGCGGCTGCGTAGATACAAAAAGTCTAACGCCAGAAAAGAGCAGAATAAGGCTTTTAAGGCAGACGAAAAACGGTTCTACCGTGAAATCGATAAAGCCCAAGGACAAGATCGGACGTTCGAAGTTCCAGAAGTGGAAGACATGTCTAATTACTGGGAGGCTGTCTGGGGAAAATATAACAAGAGCAACTTGGAAGCACTATGGCTGAACCTCGAAAAAAAACGCATGTTCAACATTCTGGAAATGGACATAACCAACATCATAACCTCTGACGTCACAGGAGTGTTAAGGAGGGCGAAAAACTGTCGAGCACCTGAACCGGATATGATGCACAACTTTTGGTACCAAAACCTTACGTGTGTGAATGGGTCCTTGGCTGAGTGCTATCAGACAACACTTGATCACCCAGATTTGGTGCCCTCCTTCATGACTGAGAGTCACGTACATGCTTCCAAAGACAGACGCCCATAATCCATCGGCCTTCAGGCCAATAGCATGTCTTCCAACGCTCTACAAATGCTTCACAGCAATTGTATCCGACAAGGTCTATGCCCGCTGTGAGGCCAATAACATCCTCACAGAAGAACAAAAATGCTGCTGTCGTAACTCGGCGGCTTAAAAGGATCTGGTAACAGTCGATAGTGCTCTGGTGAAGCAGGCGCAAAAACATCAGTGCAACCTATACATGGCATATATCGACTATAAACAAGCTTTTATTTCGGTACCCCACGATAATTTGCTTGAGATCCTCAGGACATACAAGATGTCCACGCCTCATTCAATTCTTGAGTCACGCTATGTCTCTTTGGGACACGAGAATCAAGTATTTTGATCGTGGGCTGCCAAAGATTTCCAGATTCTTGAACATTTCGATCGGCATTTTCCAGGGAGATTTATTCAGTGCACGGTGGTTCTGTTTAGCGTTGAATCCACTTAGTTGGACACTCAACAACACGTCTTATGGGTACAACGTAAAGAAAGCCAGAGGTGGATGCGATCCCACTCACCTTCTCTGTATGGATGACCTGAAATTATACGTACAACGTAAAGAAAGCCAGAGGTGGATACGATCTCACGCAGCTTCTCTATATGGATGACCTGAAATTATGCGTCAGCTTGAAAGAAAAAACTGCGACAATTTCTTGACATCTTAGCAGTTCTCAAATGACATCTATATGAAACTCGGGCTGGACAAATGCAAGAAACAGCACTTAGAAAAAGGAGTGGTGAACGCAGAGTTGGGGCTTGACGATCAGGCGCTCATTCAGACCATGACGAATCCTCGAATGCTCTTATCGGCTCATGAATATAGTGGGAAATTTGCCGATGAGATGAAAGCTCGAGTACGCTTGCCATTTTTTCATTTGACATGCCAGTTCTTAACTTAAATAGCAGAGTTGATACAGCTTGAAATATTGTACGTCCACTAGAATCCCGCATGGAAGTTAAAAGGTGTGATAAGTCTTCTATCTGATGCTTGGCATAACCAAACAGATCAAGAAATTGTTTTTCACTGAGTGTTCCGTCCTCTGCTTTTGCAAATAAGGATTTTTTAGATTCGACGCTGAGTGCTGTCATGAAGAAGCAGATTTCCGAATCTGTTAAATCTGAAGTAATGCTGTGTACTTTAAGAGAATCAATCGCAACTTCGATGTCTTCCAATCAAATGAGTTTCGCATACACGATTATTTTTTGGAATTATGATTCCTCTGCGCATGTACGTCTGTAATCTAGCTTATTTAGGTATAACCACGTGAGATCCTTCGGAATGACATATTATGCATCTTGCGTGTGGGGCTGCAGTTCTTGGGCAGCTTATCGAAATCGTTTTTTCCTCTTAAAACGAGCTTTCCTTGAAAATTATTGTCGGGTCGTCAGACTCATCGCTAGATGACGATGTGACTATCTCGCCCTCCACTCTAATTGTCGAAACTGTACATTGGCTGGAGGAAAGACGTGATTGGGAAACTCTTGTGCGATATTTGCGGCGACAATATTCACAGATTTTATCTCCGGGACATAAATTACATGATAGATGTTGTTGCATTTGCAGCAGGTTTGGAGCTGTAACTACTCTTATTTTTTGGGAGGGATAATAATGTTGACACACAGCATATTTTATCTTTGGCATGATGTATAATGGAGCAGAAGCCCAGAAGAAAACAACTGTAACTTTTCCAATATTACACACCTGTTACAAACCGAAATCGAGAAAAGCAATATAGGGAGTTAATCTTTTGTTTTGAGCAACAGTATTCTGTGGTAGCACTTTTTTCTTAAATAAATCAGTGAGATTACGAAGTAACAATTATCAAGTCGAAAAAACACATCAAACGAATGAATACGTATAAACTAAGAAACTAAAAGAAATGTATTCACAAAGTAAATGAATAAACACTAGGAAAATGGTATCGTCAATCAACGAGTAATATGTTACCAGTGTATACGTACAAACGGTACGAATACGTACAAACCAGGAACACAAAAGAAACGTATTTTCGTATCCACAACGAAAATAAATAAACACTAGGAAAATAGTATCGTCAATCAAGAAGTAATATGTTACCAGTGAATACGTACAAACATTACGAATACGTATAAACCAAGAACACAAAAAAAAACGTTTCCACAAACAAAATTAATAAACACTAGAAAAATAGTATCGTCAATCAACAAGTAATATGTCACCAGTGTGACTATTCCGACATAAATACTTCACTACACTGCATTCGCGAAAGAAAACGGAAAGATTACAATACACTCTCGGTATCTGCCGCCTAACGGGGTTGTAGATGTGGATAATTCCAAGAATTCGACACAATAATGTATGCGTTAAAGTACATGTGGAGGAGAGTTCGAAAATACGGAGAGTGTAGACAGCAGGAGTGTTTTTTACATGTACACTCGAGCCTCTATTTGGGAAAGGTTTTGAGTATTGTCTACCTTCAATCGATGTCCTCCTCACCCTTCAGGCGCCTAAATAATGAATTCCGCTGACCAAGGCCGTAAATCGAGCTACATTAAATCCCGAATACAGTGTACTCATTACGCATAAATAGCTTTTAAATTGCTTTAATTTTTTTCAATTAACGTTTCAATTTCTTTAACTTTTTTAAATTGTTCACGAGTTAAAGGCGAATAAAATCACGCAAACACTGATTATCTCGTGCTGCAACTCGCCTCTTCGATCTTGCAGACTTCCTCGGTCAAGAATAGAAAAGAAAAAAATATCTCATGGTATTAACGATGACAAATCGGGAAAATGAAGATTCAAGTTTCGAAAAGTTGAATGGTAGATCATATTATATTATAACTATAATATCCGGAGGCCAGATTTAAATTCCGCGTCTCGATATTACGAATTGCGCGAATACATTATATCCTCCTGTGTAACCGCACTGCCGGATAAGAGTTAAGGATTGTGATATCCAAGGCAAAAGGACAAATCTGAGGATTTCAAAATGAGTGAACCTACGGTAAACAAGGGGCGTAGATTCAGAAAATGACTTTATTTTTTTGAGCCACTGTGTCCTTCAATATTTTTAGGTTATGTCACAACCAATTTAAACTAATCTAACTAAACCAACTAACTAATCTAATTTAAACAATCTAAACATATTGAGTTGTCTTGAGACTCAAAACGATTCTTTCATCGATCTTAGTGTTCATCCATACTCACAAGTTAACTTATACAGTTGATTATTTATTATTGCTAAAAAAAGGTTTGACCTGTTTTTCTCTCCACATAAGACAAAAAGCATTAAAGGCCTTTTGAAACTTTCTGTATGTGTATATATTCAAAGGTTACACCTTTCTATGCGGTTAACGACTTGAATCGATACTTAGGCCGATTCACGTATCTTAGCCGGAAGGGTCCTTTCTCAGAAATGGAGACAAAAGCCATTACATGAACGGCACCCCAGGATACAAGATTATTGCAACGTGGACAGCGAGGCATCCAACCTAAGGATAGAAAGAGGCAAACTTTTTTCAGAAACAGAAAGGTTCGGAATGATCTACCATTCAACTTTTCGAAACTTGAATCTTCATTTTCCCGATTTGTCATCGTTGATACCATGAGATATTTTTTCTTTTCTATTCTTGACCGAGGAAGTCTGCAAGATCGAAGAGGCGAGATCCAGGACAAGCTAATCGGCACCAGGAATTACCAAACGCATATTCTCCGCCTTAAAGTGGACGATCAGTGCCGGCTGTGTGGTGATCCGAATGAATCCATCGAGCAGATCATTGATGGCTGCAGGAGGTTAGCTCGGCGAGAGTATACTCGCAGATACATTGATGTAGCTGGGATCATTCACCAGCAGAATCTGGGACCCATTCAGAAGTGGATTCCTTTCTATAGGTATGTCCCAGTAGCGGTACTCGAAATCGAGAATTACCACCTCTACTGGGACAGAACTATTTTAACGGACCACACTGTTGTTCATAATAGGCCGAACATTGGTGGTGCTCGATAAGCGGTCGCAATACGTCTAGATCATCGACACAACGGTTCTCCTTGACAAGAATATTCAAAAAGGCTATACAACCAAGACCCAAAAGTATAACGAATTGAGGCAGGAAATCACGAGGATTCGGAAGCTGGAAAAGGTTACCATTCATCCTATCGTGATTTCGGCCACGGGGAACGTCCACGCGAAGTGCTTTTTGGACTGCCAAGAAGAAAGCGACTAGCCGCTTTTTGGGCTGGAACGTAAGATCATTCCCGAAAAGAAAAGAAAAAAATGAGATTCCATTTTTTATTTTTAAATAATTGACTGTAGCTTTATTTTATTTGTGTGACTATAATTTGATTTTAACCTGTTTTTGTGTTTGTTGGAAATGTAGTATATTGGCCTTTGTGTTTATAAATTTTTAATTGCTACTGGCCGTTGTACTTGACTTAGTTCGTACTAGCGGTCTTACGACCAGGTCCCTTCAGGGCCTGTGATAAATTTAAATTTAAATATTAAATAACAATAAATACTAATGCTAGTACTCTGTGTGGTATATAGTTTATGTTCGAAAAAAAATGTACTGCTTTTTTGTTTAACTTCGAATATAATTTACATAAAAATGTTAGTTATTAATTTACTTATATTAGTAATTTATGTAACTTAATCACATATAAGTAAATTTTGCTTGTATATTCTCAGTTTATTAACGTTCTTAATATTTTGTTTCGTATATGTTATATGTTCAGGAACAAAAATACTTTTTTTTTTCATTTTCCATTATTTTGTATGTTATAAATTGTGTCTTTATTGTCCGAACTATGAAGTTGAACATCAAATTTGTTAGGATTACAAATAATTAACACAGGTCACACTAAAAGGAAAATGAAGAAATTTAGACAAACACATATATGCAAATAATTCCACTTTAAATTAAGAATATGAAAATAAATTTTATTTAACTACTATTTAACTAGTGCATCAGGTTGTCAAGATACAGGGGCAACATTTTCTGATGTTTTATATTTTCAATAATTTATAACTTCTACTAGAGTTATCCGATTTAACTTTTATATGAGGGTTTTGGAAAGCGCTTTTTATAAAGTTTGCAACAAAAATAACCATTTTGTATTAAAAAAAACTAATTTAACCTTGAATTTTCAATTCTAAAAGTATTTTTGAGGTTTTTTCCAAATGAGACCCTTTTATTATTATATTTTATTATTCAAAAACTTTGCGGCTTATTATTGTATGAAACGGGTTTGATTGAATGATAGTTTGTTAGATCACTCAATCAGTCGTCGATTGGAAAGGTCAATTACAATGAAAACATAAATACAAAGTCGAGACTGATTCATCAACATGAATAATAGTTTTATGAGTATTTAGTGCATCGGTGGTTCATCGCAGATTATTTTACATATACTGACATACCGAAATAGTTTGGTTTCCTAATAGCCATATATATATAACATTACTTTGACATAATGAAAGGAAAAAAAAAAAAACTTGGGTGACTGTTGTTGTAATCCTGTTCAAAAAGATAATCACAATAAGTACTTATTTGATTTAAGAAAAATATCTCCCAATCATCAAAAAAAAAAAATCTCAACATAGCAATTGACGTAAAAGTGTGCGAATCATGCAGAAAGGAAATGGCTGCTCTTTCCCTAATGTCTCCTTTGTATGCCTACGTTGATTTACTGGTTGATGTTGAAGAAGCCTCGACTAACAACGGCAATACTTCTCCTATTATTCAGATGGATACATTACCTGAAGTGCATGGTGACAAAGTATCTTTATTCGACGATCCTATAAATAACCAAATTTTTCCTACTCCTTCAACATCAAAGTCTTTTAAAAAACGAAAAAAGTGTGATAATGAAGAGCATAAATCAGCAATGGAGGTTCTTGATCAAATTAAAGAGAAATTTAAAAACTCTTCCCGCAATTCAGAAAAAAGTCTCACTTTTAACGCTGGGGCCGAAATCTTGGAGTCGAAGGAGATTGGCAAAAGAATTTGGAGCCTCCGAACGCCAGACTAGAAAAGCCAAGCAATTGGTTGCTGAAAGTGGTATTTAAGCTTCACCAAATCCTAATAGAGGTAGAAATTTAGCCTCTGAAACTGAAACTTTGGTTAAAGAATTCTACTCTGATGACGAGAATAGCCGTATGATGTCAGGCATGAAGGATTTCGTTTCAATTAAAAAAGATGATGGATCTCGCGAACAGGTTCAAAAAATATTAATTCTATGCAATCTTTCCAAATTATATTCATCTTTTACATGCCAGTATTCTGTTTAAACTCAAATCTCATTCCTTTATAGCCAAGGAACAATAGTCTTTCCTTAAACATCTTAAGAATAACTTAAAAGGAGAATTTCTTGTTCTATGCTATGTTCTGTGTTCTAATTCTTGTTCTTTACAACTGTTATTTATTACAAAGAGGGCAATGAGCTGAAACATTCAAGTGTAGCTATTCTATCAGACAGTCTAAATCATGGCACGATTAGTGTTTATGAACTTAGAAAAAAAAAATAACAGACTGCTTTAAAAAAAATTTCAAAACCAAAAAAATCTTTTACTTCACCAATGGAGCAGCACAACATTTTAAAAACAAATATAATTTCATTAATCTGCTAACCCGTGAAACATACTTCAGTATTCCGGCTGAGTGGCACTTTCACGCAACTGCACATGGAAAAGTAATATTATTGATGCGATGGTATCGGTGGTAATTTAAAAAGACTTGCTGCACGCTGCAAGACTCCAGGCTTCACCTAGAGATCAAATTTTGAATGCTGATTCTCTCTATCAATGGACAAAGAAGATCTTGCCTGAAACTGCAGTCTTTTTCAGTTCTAAAGACAATCACGCAACCACAGCTGAAGAACTTAAAATTCGATTTGCTTCTGCAAAGACCGTGCCCGGTACACAAAAGTACCATTCTTTTGTATCCGCTCTAGAATAAACTCTGATTCTAAGAAGGTATTCATCATCATTACAGTATGACGTTTTCCCAAAGACGAAGGTAGTGAAGAAAGGCACGGAGAGAAGCGCCCGTGATATTTAATCATAAAATCAATTTCTGATGGCATCATTCTAAGAGGCGAGGGGACTCACATCAAAAAGTACACTGCATTGTGAGAGGCGAGGGGATTGACATAAGAAAACACCCTTAATTATGAGAGGCGAGGGGAATCACATCAAAAAGCACCCCGAATTGTGAGAGGCAAGGGGACTTACTTGAAAAAGTACCCTGAATTGTGAGAGGTGAGACTTAATATTATTTATTACTTGTCTGCAACGACGACTATGTCGAAACTCTTTTAGCGAAATGAGTTAGTACTGAAAATATAGAAATATTTAAATACTATATATATTTCTATATATATGCAACTTCAAATTTTTAAATATGTTCCGGTCTGCTATTAATAGTAATTACGTAGTACTGATGAGCTTCAATAAAAGCGAAACGCGCATGAAACCTGCGCGCTTCAGGCCCACTGTACGGCAACTAATTCCTCTCGTCCCATTTTCAGCCTAGGGCGATTTTGAAAAGAAAGAATCAAACTTTCTTTTAAAATTATTTTCAGGAAAATAAAAAGGGTCGCATTTGGAGAAAAACTCAAAAACACTTTTAAAATTGAAAATTCAAGGTCAAATTAATTTTTTTATATAAAATGGTTATTTTTACTGCAAACTTCATAAAAAGCCCTTTCCGAAATCCTGATATAAAAGTTAAATCGGATAACTTTAGTAGAAGTTATGAATTATTAAAAATATGAAACATCAAAAAATATGGCCCGCGTATCTTGAAAATCCGCTGCACTAGACAACCCTTTAGAGATGTCAAAGGAATCCTCTAACACTACGATTTAGAAGAGTTTCAATAAGATTGGGGGCAGCAAAATTTTAGGCGAGTAATTATAATTGATGCAAGTAAAGAAAATTTTGAATTTCCAAGAAAAAAATTCCATTAAAAGATTTCCTTCTCTTGCAAATCTATAAAAGCATTTATTTTCCAACTTTTATTGTTCATATTTTAAATTAATAATTTTCTTATTTGAATTAATTTACATAAAATTAATAAATTTTAATAATTAATTTTTAGAATCTACTGAAAAATCTATATTAATAGGTAAATAATATTTGGAAAAAGGAAAAAAGCAGCATTTTTATTTACGTACATAATATACGATATAGAGTACCGAAACTTCCGTTGTGGAGAATGAAACTTATGTGACATGTACATTATGGCAATTCAGAAAAATAAAAATTATGGCCAACGTAATTCGAAAGAATAAAAATTATAGGAGTTATTAATTCGGAAGAATAACAATTAAGGCAAATAGTGATTTGCAAATATAAAAATTATGGTTGATCGTTGATCTGGAAAACAAAAATTAGAAATGAAAATTCGGAAAAACAAAATTAAGGTACATTGACAATTCGGGTAAATAAAAATTACAGTAGATATTCTTTTGGTCAAATGAATTCTGTCAAATGAACGACAGGTTTTGTGTCATTATTTTCCTGTCATATTTTCTCGTAAAGGTGGTAATCGTTACGTGTTTTCTTAGAAGAACATTGCACAAATAAAACTATTAAAAATTATGTATATTATGTCGTAGGTATTTAGAAGAATCCGGCATTAAAGTCTAATGCCTAAGTATTTAGTCAAATGCCGGAAAATAGACGAATCTACCTGCCTAATATTTTCTTTCCCCTATTTACCTGAATTAAATCAGGCATTTAGCCGACTGTCTAGGCAGTTGGTTGCATGCCTGCCTAATATTTTCTTTCCCCTATTTACCTGGATTAAATCCGGCATTTAGCCGACTGCCTAGGCAGTTGGTTGCATGCCTAAGCTGACCCAAGCAATTAAACGAATTGAATTCTGAACCAATTTCGTTACATTTATATTATCATTCTAAATTCTAATGAGGGATGAGTCACGCAAGTACATCGATCTTTGATTGCTGGAAAATATAGGTAATACAAACTATCACAAATTTGATTATTATCATCAAAAGCTTGTCTTGAATAAACCCCATCACTTTCTCCCACTCTGTATTCAAAATCAAGTTTGATACTGTTTGCAAACAATGTAATGACATAACATCAGTTAGTTCCTTCGATTCAGTACTTTTAGATCTCTGTACGAGAGTGATAGTGAAAAGATATTAATTCCAAAACCTGTTTTTCTAAATGAAAGAAAGTACAGTAGATTGAAGGGAATTTGAAGAACAGTTTAAAGCATTTAATGATAAACAAAAAAGCAATAGAGTTATGCTGGATAAAAGGCAGATTGAAAATGTTAAAGAAATATTGAGAGAAAGTGAAACAGTGGATGCCATGTAGCTTTGAGACAAAAAAAACTAGGCTGATCAGTTTATTTACATGATTCCAATTGAAGATTTTTTTCCAAAATTACTGGAAGCACACGTTCAAACTGATCATGAAGGACGAGATACAATGCTATATTATTCTTGTTTTAAAGCCGGTATAAGGTGTGGTTCTCCTTGGCATCAGTCTTTAACGTGTTGTAATAAGTTCTTGTAATGTACATTATATTATTTGTCTCAGTATCAAAAATAATACCGAGGTGTCGCCTTAGATAATGTTTTTACAACTGTTTGACATTTACAATGTCAATAAAAAATTTTTTATATATGGAATTTGTATGATGATTTTTTCAATACTACTTTATTACAATAGTTTCTAAAATATGATTAAAGAGAGCTTGAAGGAATTAAAATTTTATAATAGTTCAAATAAATATTTTAAAACAATAACTAATTGAATACCTTCACTGCAAAATTTTATCCCATAATACTCTGAGGCCACTGAGTTACTTAGAATGATAATATAAATGTAACGAAATTGATTCAGAATTAAATTCGTTTAATTGCCTGGGTCACTTTAGGCATTTAACCAACTGTCTAGGCAGTCGGCTAAATGCGTGATTTAATCCAGGCAAATAGGAAAAGGAAAAAAATAGGCAGGTAAATTCGTCTATTTTCCGGCATTAGGCTTAATACCGAATTGTTCTAAATGCGTACGACATATACTCTGAATTATTAGACTAACTTCGAAACAATATTTTTTAGAGATAATTAGTTTAGTTTAAAAGAAATCAACTAAAAATATTTTATAATTTATCCTAAGGACGAAAACACACGCGTGCTCAAGCGCACGATTGGTCTCGTGAAAAAAAAAAATCATCAAAATAGTTCACTGTGCGGCGTGAAAGCTCGCCGGCATGATTCAAATTTCCAGACTCTAAACGTTGTGACATCTAGGCTCAAAGTAGCGGTACTACCTAGTTGTAATTTCGAAGATCAAGAGTTCAAATATAATATAAATACGTTTTAACATGCGAGATTCAGCTAAATTCTAAGTCCCATCGCCAATCCAATACGCATGCGTGGTCTCGGTGAACGCCGTTAGAAATATTGTAGTTAGGTGATCCGCCATTGTAGCTGTTTAACGAAGCTACAACACACAACTTTATGCTCTTCCGAATTTCTTAAATCCTCAAATCATTTGTTAGAATATTTAACTAAAGTAAATAGAATTCATGATAATAACTGCGGCGAATGATTTTCGTCCAAACGTGAAGTGAATTTAATGTCCATAAGAGTGAAAACAGTGATTCTTAAAGTTGGAGAATGTATGTGTTCGCTGAAGGTAGTACGCTCGCGAATCGACTTTTCGGCAGAGTTTTTTCAAATTTTTACTGAATAAAAAGAATAGTGATATCTAACTGTTTCCGAAATTTAAGAAAGATAGACCGATTCCAACGAAAGATAATAGGCATCAAAGTTGGCAAGTTTTGTACATATAACATATACAAGACTCGTGTTCGCACAACTCTTTTAATTTTAACGACTAAACGGTTTGGCAGATTTTGATAAAAAAAAGTAGCACTCAACAGAGGGTTATTGATTAGATTTGACAAAAAAGTAACAAAAATTACTGACCTTTTCGTTTCGTAAATATAAAATTGAAAAATATTACATTTTAGCAAAGTTTGAGGCTTCGTTAAAAGTTTTCCCGATACACCTGAATGTTTCCGCTACCACTTACTATGAGCAAAAATTTCTGACGCCGAGAGCAGCGAGCGTACTACGTGAAAGGCAATTATTGCTTCATATTTTCGAAAATGTGCATAATATGTAAGATTCGGTTGCAATAGAATTGTGTGAAATGTGCAGCAAATAAAATTGTATCATTTTCAGGATAGTTTTGCTGCAACTTTTCAGGGCTCTAATAATCTGTTGTAGGATCAATTGGGTCAATTCATTGGTGCCTTGTTGGCAACCTACATAGCGCCAGCGTAAATGAGCATGCCGAAACGACATTGGACCTGCATAGATTGCCTTCCTTGAGCCAGCATTGAAAGGGAGTAAACTAAGTGGGGCCTACGTAGGGCCAATTTCAGTTTTCCACATAGACGGCCATATTTTATAAACTACTCCATACAATATTCTTTTTTTCGGCATAGGCATGAAAAAGTCGCTTTTTGAAGCCTGTTTGCTCTCCGTAAAATGCCACTTTATACAGCAATCTTCACAACTGCCCCAAAAAGACTTTATACGACAGTTCTGATGAGCAGGGCAGAGTGCGCATCTCAGAACTGTCGTCAAAAGTCTTTTAAGCAATGTAAAGTTAGCTCTATAAATTATCACTAAACCTGACGGATAGCAAACAGGCTTCAAAAAAAGCAACTTCTTTTCATACCTGTGCAGCAAAAAATACTGTATGGAGCTTACCTGTAAAGTAAGTGTTCAGGTTAGAATGATTTCAGCGGTCACTCTCCGGCTCGCCTCGGCTCTCCTCGCGCTCGCGCTGAAGCCTTCATCCTAACCTAAAAACACTTTCTTTGCAGGCATGCCACATAACCTATTATTATTATTATTTTTTTTTTTTGTTTTAAGCAGAATTTCATGTATTTCCGTTTCAATATGTAAAAGTTTGGTGTAAAATTCTCTAAAAACGAGGTAATTTCGAAACACTGTAACCCTGCTAATAGCGCCCGAAAAACGGTTCAAAATGGTCTACTTTCAGAGATCGTAACTTGCGATCTATTAGGGCTAGGACATTACTCTTTTTTTGATTTACAGGAAACCCTCTTAACTTTGACTCGCCTGTGGGTCACTTGTACGAATTATATAGAGCAAAGGGGTCAATATATAGAGCAAATAGATCGATCGAAAAATCGCTTTTCTCGATTTCGCAATTTTTAGGTGGTGGAAAAGTTGCCTTTCATTATTCCGATGAAAACAGTATATTATGCATGAAGGGAGAGACTAAGGCGTTTTTTGTCGAGCGCGAAGTTTGCCGTAAGAGTCGAAGATCGAGTGCCCCTGTATATTGACAAACCGTCTTACTGGAGGCCCCCGGTTTATGAATCTCAACTAGGTCCACTAGGAGTACAATTGTATAAACTCTCAATTAGATTGACTCAGCCACAATTTTTAGGTGGGTACACTTGACGTATTTTGCCCATATACCGTCGCTCACGAGCAATAGGTCGATGGTGGTAGTAGAGCAATCGGTACACCGAGTGGGGTCTACAATGAGCTACTTGAGGGAAAACAAATCTGCGAGAGGAAGTATTTGGTTCTATCGTGATTGAGGGTATCACCAAAATTAATATTAAAATCCCCAAGACAAACTGTAATCAATGAATGACCCAGAGCGGGCTCCAAAACGACCATCCAATGAGGGACCGTCCTTGGACTACGATAGATCGTTAGTATTGCTAAATTGGTATTCTTTAAGTGCACCAGAACATCCCGAATATCCACCGACACATGGATAGAAGAATCACATGGATCCCTCAGGCCCCCTTCCATATCCCCATTAAACTCTGTAAATTTCAAGTCTTCTCTAATTTATAATACCACCCCTTCTCCCCTTTTTACAGTCAAACTAGCGACGATCCCTTCTGATCACATTAATAGTACATTGTGTACCTAGGAGTAATAGTGGGATGTTGTCTCGGGATTATTTAAATTTAAAAACGCCTTGCAAATCGGTTTTCGAAAATTAAATTTTCAAACTTACCACCTTGTAGGAAATTTCCTGGCGCATATTTTTTCCAGTTACAAAAAAGTTTTATCTTTAACTGTTTCTGGAATAAAGTAAAAAAACTGGATTTTTCGAAAAACCAAATCTAATAAATATTTTCACTTCAACTCGTGGCAAAAGACAAAGTTCTGAATATTTATACAGGTACATTGGAGGAGTTAGCCTTTAAACTATTCTGAAAATAAAGTGCTACTTAGAATTGCTAGTTTTTATTACAGAAAAATTTTATTAATTTTTTTGTAAAGCAGTGTTGAAATAGTGCTACACAATATTCAATCGCTTCGTTTATCGAGGGAATTTTGAGTAATCCCAAAGTTTCAGCGGAAGAAATGCTTATTAGAATATATTATACTTTTTTGAAAAACATTACTTCAATGGAACCAACCGTTAAAAAAATACGAGCATTCATTTAGCGTGGATAGAGCGTGTGCTAAAATAGACTTTTCGCCCGATGATGAATACGAATCTAATGTCGACTAGATTATTAGCGGTATATTACTAATAAGTTAAATATCTGCGTAATTAACACCAAAGCTTAAGACGTACCTCCGATAAAATATATTTTTTACGGTTTGTAAATACACATATACTATAAGATATAAAAACAGCTGCCAAGTAGTTACTAGTATTGGGTATTTCCATGTTAGGGTGAATCTTAATTGTGTTCATTTCATGAACACTGTGCTTCCTCATAAAGGCTATTTGTTAAGAATTAATAACAGGTCAATTGATTCGTCTCGTCAAAAGAAATAAATTTGTTTGTTAGAATATTTCTATATTCCCAAAATTGAAAAAGTTTTTCCAATATAAACGTAAAAAAATTATTTTGATTTTATTTATTATAAATATAGTTAGTCAAAAAAGGTTTTTAAATAGGTCGATCGATTCGTCTGTTTACAGTGAATAAATTTGGTGCTTATAATATTGCTATATTCCCAAAATTGAAAAAAAAATTAATTATCAAAAAAATTCAAAATTTATAAATTTTAGATGATGAAATTTTTTGTTTGGAAATGATTACAAATATACTATTGATTTTTATCAACTAAATACCATTCCATATTGAAAAAAAAATTATATACTGAAAGTCTTTTATTACTTAAAAAACAGCGATAACAATTATTCACAATTTCGAATTTTTAAAAATTACTTTTTGTTACATCAAGATATTTAATGAATTAACATCAATCTTTTTTAGTAGAGAAAGGTGCTTTTTTATGCAACCTTCAAATCTACAATAAATGTTCTTGACTATAATCAAAATTGAAAAAAAAATCTGCCCGGCCCCCTTCGGGGGCGCGGGCGGCATTCTCATCGCGCGCTTCGCTCGCAAGTTTCAGCGCGCCTAGGGCGCGCGGAGTGGCCATCGCGCTTCGTGCTCCGATATTATTAATCGTCGCGCTACGCGCTCAGATATTATTGATCATCGCGCTACGCGCTCAGACATTATTGAACGTCGCGCTTTGCGCTTCGTTATCATTTCACCTCGCGCTGCGCGCGATGTCCTTATAGCTCGCGAAGCTCACCTCGCTCGCTAGTTTCAGCGCG
>JBAGKK010303325.1:0-20030 GCA_037177015.1 Euceroptres primus
TTCATTTTCTTTTGATTTTTTGAATTTTGAAAATGCTATAAGTCTGATAATTTTCATTTTATTGAAAAATGTCATTATTATAAATTGTTCTTCTTTCTGAGTACTATGAACATCTGTACATAGAATTTTTAAATTGCAAAAAAAGTGGTCTCAAAAATTTTCAAAATGCTGTTATTTTTTGAATTTTTATTCAAAATGGCTGGCTAACGAACTCGACCTTCATTTTAGGATACTAACAGAGTATACCAAAGGCCACTCCAATCTGTCAAGTCTTTCGAAAGTTATCGTGCTATAACAAAAAAAAAATCTACAGACAGACAGACAGAGGGACACATTCGCGAAAACTATTTTTTTGGGTTCAGGGGGTCTTAAAACGTGGACATTTGACAAAAGCAAGGGGCGTCAAATTTTAAACAAATCTAATACCTTCTCTGATGAGAATGTAAAAATTTAGTATTTGGACAGAAAAAGGGATCAGGATTTGTTAGTTGCAGCTTTCTGAGGAATATGTAGACACGTCCATGCGGTCACGTGATGAGAATGTGCGCAACTTTAGTTCGCCGATTTTTCGACTTCATCTAAAACTGGTTTTTTAATTTTTTTTAAAGATTTCTATATGCTGTAACTTTGTTAATATTGGTCAACGGAATAAATGTTATGCACATGGTTTGTAGAGTTTTATGGCAGCTATCCAGAACTGCCCTTAAAAATTTATTTTTCTGCAAAAAACTTTTCGAAAAGTAAAAAAATGTCTCTAATTTTTTGAGTTTTGGGCCATTGAGGCTGGTTAACGAACTCGTCTCCTCTTTTCAAGCCTTGAAAAAGTCTGCCAAAGCGCAATTCTGTCCGATACTTCTTTCGAAAGTTATCGTGTTAACAGTCAGTCAGACAGACAGACAGACCGACAGACAGACAGACAAACAGACAGACACCGGCATAAAATGATGAGAATGTAAAAATTTTTTTCATAATTTAAAGAAAATGACATATAACAGATGTGCCCATTCATATTTCTTATCAATCTCTTAAGTTTCAACTTGATATATTTGTTTGTTTTAAAATAGGATTGCCGAATATTTTTTATACCCCGTCGGTAATTCGTGACATCATAACGTATCACACCCCCTTTAGGAATGTTTATCTGGTCTTAAATATTTGTAATTGTAAACAAAAATTTTGTTGAAACAAATTATTTTTTCTGCAATTTGAAAATTTGGAACCATATAAATCTTCTTTAATGCTTTTAACTCTCCCGAAATTTTCTACTCAATATCTCAGTTCGTGTGGACGTAAGTTTGTCGGAATATGCTTTTAATGTTTTTTTAAATTTTCCATTATTTCCAAATTTTAAAAATCTACGAAATTCTTCTAAATTCTCTTAAAATTCTTTAAAACCTTTAAAATTGATTTAAAATCCTTAAAAATTCTCAAAAATATTTGAGAATTTTTTGAATCTTGTGGGTTCTCCTACAATAATCTTATAAAATAATATCCCAAAATTCTTCAATATTTTACAACATATACTAGACTCTTCCAGAATTTTCCAAAATCCTCCAGAACCATTAAAATTGATTTAAAATCCTTAATTATTCTCAAAAATATTTGAGAATATTTAGAATCTTGTGAGTTCTCCTAAAATAATCTTTTAAAATAATATCCCAAAATTCTTCAATATTCTACAAAATATACTAGACTCTTCCAGAATCTTCCAAAATCCTCCAGAACCATTAAAATTGATTTAAAATCCTTAAAAATTCTGAAAAATATTTGAGAATTTCTTGAATCTTGTAGGATTTCCTTTAATAATCTTATAAAATAATATCCCAACATTCCTCAATGTTCTACAACATATACTATACTCTTCCAGAATCTTCTAAAATTTTCTGAATACTTTCGTAACCTTCTGGAATTTTCTGCAGAATCTTTTAAAATTTTCCAAAGTCTACAAACGATAACCGAAATTCTCTCAAATTCTTTAAAACTTATCTGAAATCTGTGAAAATTCTCAGAAATATTCTAAACTGTTTTAAAATCTACAATCATATAGATTCTTGTGGATTCTTCAATAATCTTTTAGAATCTTCTAGATTCTTCAATAATAATCTTATATACTCAGAAATACATTTGATTGAACCAATTGAAATTTGGTTGATTTATCCAATATTTTTGTTTAAATCAACTACGCGATTTTTCTGATTCAACAAAATTTTTTTCTGAGTGATACAATCTTAAAAAATTCTTAATACAATCTTAAAGAATTCTAAAAATTTCTTTAATATTCAACAAAATATACTAGAATGTTCCAGAATCTTCTAAAATCGTCTACAATCTTCTGAACTCTTCCATGATTTTCTAAAATTTTCTATAATTCTCAAGAATATTCTGAAATGTACCTGAAGTTTTGAGCGTTCAAAAGAAACGAACTTTTTTCTTCTTCTTTATCTTGAAATATTGTTCAATCTACAAAATAAAGAGAAATATCATGAGCTTCTTTATCATTATATTAGTTTCTGTATTAATAAACCAATGTTGTAGAACAAATTTGAGTTAAAATGAAATCAAATAAAAATTTCGTTCATTTGAACGTTCAAAACTTTAAGCACGTTGTTCTGAACTGCATAAGAATTTCTAGAATTCTGCAGAATCGTTTAGAACCCTCTCAAGTCTACAAAAGACTCTAATAATCTTGAAGAACCTTCTAGACTGTTTTCAGAATCTTTCTAAAATTCTGTAGACTTTTTGAGTCTTCAAAAAAAATTTTGGAAGAGACTAGAAGATTTTAGAACTTTATGGAAGATTTTGGAAGAATCAGGAAGTCTTTGGGAGATTCTAAAACACTCAAAAATCTAGATTGTACAGAATTTTTTGAGATTTCAAAAGATTTAATGAATCTAAAAGTTTATGGAAAATAAAAAATAACTTCCCTGTTTTAAAAAATCCCCTTTTTCGAAAAAGAAATCCCCTATTTTCCCTAAAATTGACCCACTGTAATCCCCGTATTATATAATTATAATTATAACGGCAGATAATGGTCAGGGAAAATGAAAAATTGGTCAGGGAAAAGTCAGGGAATTTTGAAATTTGGATTTTGTAGCAACCCTGAAATTGTATATTTTACGTTTTTAGGTTAATTGCCCTATTATGAGAATAATATTTGAATTATTTTTATCACCTCTTTAATTTTTTCTATAATCCACACACGAGCTTATGAATATTCTAACACTGTCTGATCTACATTTTCAAGATTCACGAATTGAGTGTCATCAGAAATGTATGAGTTTCAAATACTTAAGGGAAGAAAGTTTGAAGAGGAAATTTCGAATATACCTGCTGCGAAACGGTTAATGGATTTTTAAAAAGGTATCAAGGACAAAGAAAGATTAGTAAAGGAAACGAAAAATTTTATGTGAAGGTCTCACAAAAGAACCATGAATTTCATGTATTTTTAGCTCGGCATTTTCTACCGTCCTGTTTCTGTCATTTTCTGACTCACCTGTAAGAAGAATGATAAATCACACTACATTTATCAATGTTCATTGTTCAATTCTTTCCTTATTTTAAAATCTTTCTTTAAAATGATTTTCAACTTAATCTTTATTCATCTCTTTGTGTAGACATATCGCGTTCATCGTGTTTATTTATATAGGTTTTGCAGTACATTTATATTTTTCATTTTCAAATACGTAACATGAATCCATTCGTCACGCGACAAATTGTCGTTCATTTACCTGAGGCGCTGAATTAATCGCTGTGTATATTCCTTTCGTAGTTTAAGTAAAGCTCAATTTTTTTGTATTTAAAGTCGAAAATGAATATTCAGTAATAGATTTATTTATTAAATATTAAATCTACTTAAATTTAAAACGATAAATTTTTCATAAAATATTGAATAAATAATAATAAAAATAAATAAATAAATAATAATCCAAATAAATAATAATAAAAATAAATCAATAATAATAAAACATGAATCTCCCTCTTTCTTCATGGTCATATTTCTTTCTCTAATGAGCCGAAAAATGGATTTTAAGAAATTTTGCATTTGGTATTCATCTGTTTGTGTAAAGTATGTTTATTATACAAATTGGTTGCAAGAAGTGTAATTTTTCTGTTACCTTTGTACAAATAAATAATTAATTATGAATAAATAATTAAATATTCTTCTTTTAAAGTCAATTTTCTAAACTAATAAAAAAAATTGTTACCGAATAATCCGGTACTCAACTTAGAAGAACAACAAGAATACTGGCTTTGGAATTCGGTATGAATATTTTATATTAGTCCAATTAGACACCCCTACACTTATGAATCGTGTACGAGTAACACAAGGACTTCAGGATACGAAGAGGGATGAAAAAATTTTAATATTACTTGGTTTCGAACCCGGAACGAGTGCCTCGGCTTTCATCTTGAATGCCTTAACGACGTCGGTCAACGTAGCAAGTAGTCATTATGTTGAATTCCATGAAGTAGTTCAGAAATTGGAGTCTGAAATTTTCAAATTAAAGTTTATACTTTAAGCAATAAATTTAGTAAGAATTACACATTTATATTTATTATTAACTTTTAATTTTCTTCTTAATGACGTAATTTCAGTTTTTATCACAAAATATTAAGTTTTATTTTTTATACATGTATTTATTTATATTCATATATATTTATTTATGTATATTTTTTTAAACCATGTGAGTTACATTAAGAAATTCAAAATAGTCAGTTATTTTAACATGAGAGTACTCGGAAAAGTAATTTAGTATAATGCCTTTACCATAATATGAAATGGCTCACGTGCCCGTTATTCAGTCTTTATTGTATTTCTTATAATCTCCCTTTTTCTTGTACAGCTAACTGGAATCTCTTTAAATGAGAGTTTGAAGTGAAGCACTTTAGAAACTCGTTTCACACTTCTATTATTCTCAGAATTAGTAATAAAAATGAAATTAGAATGAACCAATTTAAGAAGAACTAAAAAGACTCTTCAGAGACACATTTTAGACTTTACACTCTAAGCTAAAAGAAAATGTTCCGTTTTTCGAGATTTCCTTTGAAAAACAAAAAAAAATGGGAAATTACTTTTTCTACATACAAAAATAGATTTTCAATATTTTAATATAACAATTGATTTTAAGACTTCTGATGAAGGAAAAAGCTTGCGTCGTTTAAAATAATGTTCTTAATTGGATGAAACAAATCTTTCTTCCACGAAAATCGGTGTTCTGCACTCAGAGAAAACTTATTTTCAAGTTAAAAAAATCGTTTTTCAAACTCCTTTTCTTGATTTGATATGAAAATTTCTTCTTATTAAAAAACATTTATTTGATCAGAAAAAAGTTTAATTCAAACAAAATTTGTTACATTCTCATCAGGGAAATTACTTTTTTTTTTAAATTCAAATAATATTTGTTAGAATTAAACAAATTAATGCTTTTTCGGCCCTTATAGCAATGCAATTATACTTTTAATTTAAAATTTTTTTTTTGAATATAAAAGACTTTTTTCTGAGTGTAAAGGTAAAAGGGGGAAATAGAAAATTTAAAAAAATTATGGACGTTAGGAAAATTTCTTTCATACGATTTTGGCAATCAATTCCGCCCCTCAACATAAGATACTAGAAGATTTTTCCCATTTCCCTCCTCATCTCATAAAATCTTGCGTAATTTTTAAACGTCCCCTTATCAAATTATCGTATATCCTGAAAGCAATTTTTATGTGTATTTACATTCATTTGAGAAAGATATGTACATATACACAAATATTACATGCATGGAAGTGGAAACTTAAAATACAATATGAAACAACATATTTTTAGAAATTAATATATTAACATATTAAAACTTGAGTTTTAGTCAATATCGATCTATCCTTTGAGGTGCGAACAAGTTCTTAATTCTTAGCACTCTCAAGTCGTGAAATGTAGCCGTGCGATAACTTGTAACTTTGTTAAACTCTTAGGTTAATTTTAGTATCTTGTGACAATATACAATTTAAATTTTAATCAGAGTGTTTAACCCATTATTTCTCCTTCACAATCACAAATAATAAACAGTCTACAATTTACAATAAAAAAGCGTTACGGTCGAAATGTCAAAATATCAAAATTCGAGGGACATACTTTTGAAGCCTGTGACTGGGTTCGTATTGAACAAAATGCAGATCCTCAAGAAAAAACATGATTCTACTTTAATTAGCTTGAAATAGATATTTTGTTTTATAGCCTTATCTTATTTCGTCAGAGAGTTTAAGCATAAAAAGCATATGAAAATGTGGATCGGGACAAGCTGACTGCATTTAAAATCGAACATTCAAACTTCAATTACTTTTGATCTAAAGAATAAATCTATTTAAAACCATTTGTACAGTATATTTTACACTATAATATATATCTTAAAACAAAAATTAATTTGATATTTATTAAAATTACCTAGATATCTTTGAGGGACACAATAGTGAAGGGTTCCTGAGATATGCCCGCACATCAATTTTTTTAAAATAAAAAACAATTGAAAATACGTGGGAAAAGTATTCATTTGTTTTTGAATAAGTGTTATAGATCAAATTGATACATTTTTGGATCATTTTAACACCTCTCGATTTACTGTGGCTTTGATGTTGCATATCAATTTTTTTAACAATCAAAAACAATTGAAAATACATGGGAAAAATATTGATTTGCTTTTGGATAAAAGTTTTACAGATCCAACTGATCAATTTTTTCTCATTTTGATAGCTCCTGATTTACTGTGGCTTTGATGTCCCAAAATTAAATTTTTAGATATTTTGAAATTTTCTTCTCGAATTTGATGTGATTTTATATTGTAAAAAATCTTAGAAAACTAATTGTGCCATTAAAATGCATATGAAGTACCGAATGATATTAAAAATCGACCTATTTTTGTATGCAGAAAATGATTTGTCCTATATCTTGACCCACATACCTAATTTTTTTTCGTTCACCCCAATGTATAAAAACTTTTTCAACATAAATATTTAGATGCAGACATATTTCCTCCTAAATGCTTGCTAATAAATAATTCGTTTCTCTCGGTCCTTCTGTGTTTCGTGTCCGTTACACCTGCGTCGAAATTCACGATGTTCCATTAGTTCCTCAATCGATATTTGACCAGAAGATTAGTGATCAGGGTTAATTAAGATGTAAACTTATGTACGTGCAAAACGTGCATCCAGAATGTCTGTCTGTGACAGTAATAAATTTTTCCATTGGCTTTAATCGAGTCTCATTTCACCTTTGGTAATCGTAAATTTTTTGCTGACCACGACCAAGCAAAGTGCAGTTACGCTTCGGTTTAATCAGATTTATCTTGATTCGATACCTCACTGATCCTGAGTGGCTTTTAGTAATTAATCCAAAACGTTTTTTTACCCCAGAATAATTGTCCGAGGTTATTTTTTCGTTTTTATACGCGCTCTTTCTTTTTATTGTGTGAAAATATCAGGCGATAAAGTTCCAGATTTTGGGGGTACCTGTGAGCTATAAAGGGAGATTAATCCTGTACACTGGACGTATGACAGATAGATACAGGTTGCAATAAATCTGAAAATATACCCAAAATATAGGAAGACATTTGCAACTCACTACTGAGACCACAATTTCATTATCTTCCATTACAGACATTACTCACACAGTTAAATACAATATCTGCGATCGATCGCGTCGATGTTCTTGGACTGAGCGACAATAACTCGACGATTATCAGATTTAGGAATGTTTCATTGCTGAATGGAGCCATCGCAATATTCTGAATCATAAAAGCATCTAAGGTACGAGGCAGCCTTACAATTCCGATTCTCAATTCTCACTACCGCACCGCAATATTAGAATGGAGCAATTAATGAAAGAGCAAACTGCTTCTCGTTTATGATACGAACATCGTGTAAGCATAACGATTTTATGGAAAATAATTGTATTGTGATTGCGATAATATTAGCAGAAATCACAGTCAGTCCCTTATTCCCTATTTTTTTATTATTATTTTTCCCCTATTTTCCTCATTTTCCCCTTTGTCCCCCGATTATTCTCACAATCTTCTAAAATCCTTTCATTTGAGAATTTCATTCCTTTCTCCCTTTTTTATTCTCCGATTAATTTCCCCAGAATTATGAGAAGTAGAAACTTATGACATTCAAAAATTGTTTGAATGTTTTCTGAAAATTTTCATAATTTCCAAATTTTAAAATCTTCTAAACTCTTCCATAATCAATTAAAATCTTCTAGGTTTTTCTTCAATCTTTTAGAAACCTTCAAAATGTACAAAATCCCAAAACCTTCAACAATCCTCCAGAACTTAAGAATTTTAGATGTTAATTTTATCTGTCTACTGGTCCAATCAATATTATTGAAAATATTGATTATTAAGGTTAAGATCACTAATAAAAATCCTCCAGAACCTTCAAAACTTGTCTAAAATCTGAAAGAAATTCTTCAAAAAAATTATATACTTACTGTTCCTGCAGACTATCAGAAAACCTCCAGATTCTTTTTGAATCCTCCATAATTTTAAAACATTTTCCCAAATCTGTTTTATTCTGATGAATTCTAATTTTTTCAAATTAGAATTCCGGACTCGTCTTTAATCTTCCAGACTCTTTCAGAGTTTTTTAAATCTTTAAGCATTTTTGCAAAATTTATTTAAATTTTCCTAAGTATTCTAGGCTGTTCCAGAATCTTTTAAAATCTCCTAAAATCTTTTAAACTCTTCCATAACCTTATAAAATTTTCTAGAAGTTTCCAGAATTCTCCAGGTTCTTTTAAAATATTTTTTAATGCGCCAAAATCTATAAAAAACTTTCAAAGCTTTCTGAAATCCTTTAAAATCCTTCAAACTTATCTGAAATCTGTAAAAATTCTCCACAATATTCGAGACTGTTCTAGAATCTTCTAGACGTTTCCAGAATTCTCCAGAATCTTTTAGAACTCTTCAAAATGTACAAAAGACTTTCAAAACTTTCTCAAATCCCTTAGAATCTTCAAAATGTATCTGAAGTCTGTAAAAATTCTCCATAATATTTGAGACTGTTCCAGAATCTTCTACAATCCATAAGAATATTCTAAACTCCAGAATTATCTAGAATTCTGCAGAATTATTTAAATTTCAAACCCTTTAAAATACAAGAGACTTCCATAATCTTGAAGAATCTTCTAAACTATTTTCAGCATCTTTCTAAAATTCTGTAGATTTTAGAAAGAGATTTTAGAGGGTATTAGAAAATGCTTGAGGATTTTAAATGATTTTTGAAAAATCTGGAAGATTCTAAATGATTCTGAAACAGTGTAGAATATTTTTGATAATTATAATAGATCTTGGGGTGTTTTTGAAGATTTTAAAAGGTCCTAGAAAATTCTGGGGGATTTTAGAATCAGGGAAATTTTAGACGTTTTTAGAATTCTGGGGGATTTTCAGTTTGAGAATTTTAGAATTCCGGGGGATTTTAGCTGACTTTTAAAAAATCTAGAAATCTCCGGAAGATTCTGAAACAGTATAGAATATTTTTGAAAATTATAATAAATATTAGGGCGTTCTTGGAGATTTTAGAAGGTCTTAGAAAATTCTGGAGGATTTTAGAAGATTTCGGAAGAATCAGGGAAAGTTTAAAAGGTGGAAGAATTAAGAATATTCTAGTAGATTTTTAAAAATTGTCGAAAAGTCCCGAAGGATTCATGAAGAATTTTAGAAAATTCTAGATAGTTCCAAATTTTCTGATAGTCTAGTGATTTGTGGAGTAATTTATTAGATTTTAGGCAGAAATCGAAGATTTTTTAAGATTCTGCCAAATTGCAGAAGGCTCATTTCGGAAATTTTATTTGTTGAAAATTTAATAATTTGGCAGTTTAATAATTCATATTTTATGCAGAAATCTAAATTCTTGTTCGCAATTTAGAAGCTGAAAATTTTTAATGTCGTTAATTTTTTTTGTGAATATTTTAGAATCTCTGAGAATATTTTTATGATTTAATTGTAGTCGTTAATTTACAGTTGTCGAAAGATTAACTGAGATATTTTTTTCCTCTTTCTTCTTAAATGACAATAAAGGCAAATACAATGGAAAAGATAAAAGATAAAAAAAATGAAAAAATTTCCCCCTTTAAAAAAAATCCCCTTTTTCGAAAAGGAAATTTTCCCTTCCACAGAAAAAACGAACCTCGGTTCTGGGGTAAAAATTACCTGGAACAAAAATTAACTTTATAGGATAAATTTTACCCAAATACCGATTAAATTTTCTTTTGTTTTTTCATGACAACACATGTTTGTATTTTTGAAAGACGTGAAGTTGTCTGAATAAAAATTTATCCCTCTAAAAAATTACCTATAGCAAATTTTATCCTTAAGTAGTTTTACCTCTGTAAAATTAAACTACTGTGATCTCAATATTAGAATTAGATGACTTTTCTCTCGGTGCTCGTATTCTTGCATAATGCCACTTAACATATCACCATAAGAGACTAGTGTAAAATGCAATTACGACCGCGGTGATAAAATGTCACTAGCAATTCGCGTTGGGAATACTGACACATGTAGTTGGGATCATCCCAAGGGTTTGCACATAGAAAAGAAACTAATGAACGTAGAACGAAAGTGGGCTGCTGATTGGAGAGGAAAAAAATAAAAAGAAGAACGATCGATAACCAATTCGCTGTACTCTCCATAAGCATTCCTGTAACGAAAGGAAACCTTGGACCTCGTGTAAGTGCAAGTGAGTTTATAGGTGTGTATGTAGATTTGCTCGTACTTTTCAAGAATCGATATGAATAACAAATAAAAAGTGGAAAGAGGCTTTACGCAGAGCGACGAGTACCCTTGAAATATTTAATGTCCTAAATCTGCCTCGTTTTCATTACCAAGTCCTTTTAAACTTTAGGTGATTTCCGAAATGTTCCGAAATGTTCTTCAGCTCCATAACATTGAACCCTGATTTTAATCTACATTTATGATTTTTGAATATCTGCTTACTTTCCGCTATTCTCATTTTTAATTGCAAATTTTTAATAATTTGACCAAATTTATATAAATTAAGCATATTATATAAATTAAAAATAACAGTTAATGTTCACTTATCCAAAAATTCTATACCCAAAAATATATTAGACACTTTTTTATAAATAATAAAGCCCTTAACTTTAAATTACTCAAAAGTTTTTCATTTCGTTAAAAAAAAATCACAAAAATCAGTTTATTTTAAAAGGTCTAAAGATTAACGACTTAAGAAGATATTGCCAAAAAAGTCCAATTTTCAAAATTCCTTAAATTTTGAATAACTCCTGAAATAGTGGACATTTTTTAGTGTTCTTGGGCTCATTTTAAAGGTTAAATTAACATAGAATATGACTATTGTGTCAGGAAAATCCTTGTAAAATATCTCTGGATTTTTCCAAAGTCTAAACTTGAAACAAGAAAGTCGTAAAAATTAAAAAATTTTTACACTCTAAAAAAGGATTTTTCTTAATTATGAAAGAGACAGGGATCACAGTTAGTTCCCTGTTACCCTTTTCTCCCCTATTCACCCTTTCCCTTTTTTCCTCCTATTTTTCTCAAAATCCCTTAAATTGAGATATTTCCCCTTTTTTCGAAGTTTTTTCAAGAATTATCATAAATAAAAATTTAATACATTCAAAAATGGCGATTGTTGTCAACTATAATTAATTAATTTTTTTATCAATTAAAAATAAAGTTATGAATATGGTTCAAAAATTTTTAATCGCTATTTAAAAAACTTTTAATTTACTTTATTTGCAATGTTTTGTTCACTCATTATTTCATCAAAACTCAGATTTCAGTAGTTTCAACTACTTTTTAAAAAAATTTAAACAATAAATTCGTATTTGTGGTATAACTGTGTTTTTAAATCTATTATTGAAAAATTATATTTGATTCTTTTTCCAATTAGGAAAAAAATATCTCATATTTAAGGATGCTCGGTTCCTTGACAGAATTTAAATATAAAAAATGGTTTATAGAAGCAGGAAAAAAAGAACCAAAATTAATTTCAATGCTTTCTGGAAGAGGCAGTACATTTCTGAGAAAAAATTAGTTTGGGTCAAAATCATTTTGTTCATTGTAATATTCTCTACAACTCTGTTCATTGAATTTTATTAAAAATAATTTGTTTAGAAACTATTGTATACTTAACAATTCATAAATAAATTATTTTTAATAAAATTCAACAGAAAAAATTATAGAGAATATTTTATTGCATAAGTTGAGCTATTGTTCATTAAGATTGGATAAAAATTACGAATGTTTAGTAAGATTAAAGAAAAAACATAAAATGCCAAATAATTATTATCAGACAAATAATTTTGAGCCAAACTAATTTTTTCTAAGAAATTAATTTTGCTGCCTTTTGCAAAATGCATTGCAATTAATTGTTAATAAAATTTGAGATTTTTTATAAAAACATTTATTAATATTTATTCACTCCCCTGGTATTTTTAATCAAAAAGTTTTCCTCTTTAAAATAAAATACCTATTTTTCGAAAATATATCCCTCTATTTCCCCTAAAATTATTGAACTCCTCAATCGCTGTAATTCCTGAAGTAATAAGTAGCAAAAGTTAACTTACATAATTTTCTTACAATATGCAGTATTCTTAATATTTCTTTTATAAATGATTTCACAAGTTCGGGTTTTTAAGATCTTTTTGTTTCAAGTTTAGACTTTGGTAAAATCCAGGGAAAAAATACTATGATATTCTTAACACAATAGTCATATTCTACGTTAACTTATCTTTAAAAAGAACCCAAGCACTTAAAAATATTAATTATTTCAGGAGTTACTTAAAATTTTTAAAAATGTTGAAATTTGGACTTTTTTGCAATATCATTTGAAAAAGTGGACAAACATACTTCAACTCGGAATCATTGGACGCAGAATTTTTATACCTTTCATGCTACTTTCAGTAAAAAATCTTAATTTGTGTATTATCAAAATTATCTAATTTTATGCAAGTAACAAAAACCAGGTGGTCTCATAATTCTCGCCGGTACTGTATGGATATAATTCAATTTATTTAAAATTTTACTCAGGTGTTTCTGATTTCCAAAATTTTTTTTGATCCTCCCTAATAAACAAATATGCAAAATAACTTTTTCGTCGTATTTTCTTTACCGCAGGGTCGTAATATTTCCTTTGAAAAGGCAAGATTGGAGTCAAAAAAAGGTCATATAATAATAGCACTCGTTTCATCCCTCAAGATAGGACTTTTGGGCACAGAACATGAAGATAAATGAGTTACTTCGGATAAAGAATATTTCATAGCCGGAGGGTTGGCCGAACAACTACCTGGATTCTAAGTCTCTGAAGATTTGCACCGAGCGTCAATCGGAAAATGCTTTTGGCACTTTGTCCCACCTTACACCGATTTGTCATTTAAATCTATCGATATCGAACATTTCTTCCAGACTTTTATTCTTCAAGGTGTTTTTTTTTCTCAGCTTTGTATATTTCTCATTGTCACTAAGGGGGACAATTTTTACTTTAAATTTATCCACCGAAAAAAAGTGGGATTACTAGTTAATTCTAGTAAAACTAACTAAAAAATCTAGTGAAAACAGTTATAGATTTTAGTTAAATCAAATGTATTATAGTTAAATAGAGTAGTTAAATAGTAGATTAAATAATAGATTTTAGTTAAATCAACTAGATTTTTAGTCAATTTAACCAGAAAAACTAGTAATCGCTCTAGCTAACAATTGAACTAGTTATTTTTTACTAGTTTTTTTCCAATGTATATACTGCGTTTTTTATATACAGTGTCTTCTCTGGTTTTTTTAGATAATACTTTTTGCAGAAAATAAATGCGTTATTTTATATGTACATACTGTAGTTTTAAGATGTGTAAACATAATAAGTTTTGGATGGTAGCTACATGTGTAGGAACATCTATTATACATTATATACGAATGTAAACATACTATGTAGGAATTCATGATAATGAAACAATAATAATAATAATAATAATAATAATAATATACAGTGTTCATGCGACAATTACTCTTTAACAAGTTAATGTAAATATGCAGGCTTTGTCCACTTTTGGTCACTTTTTCCACTTTTAAAAAAATTTTAGTTACTTTTTTTGTTGAAAATAGAAATATTTTTTGTTAAATTATATTTTCCGTTGAAACCTATTGCCATGCAATAAGTTTCAAACTTATATGTTACAAATATGTTATAAACATATTGTTTGCCACATTCTAAAAGTTTATAATTCGAGTGGGAATATTTAATACAGGGATCACAGTCAATCCCCTATTCCCCTTTTTTATCTAGTCTCCCCTATTATTTTCAAAATTCCCTAAAATCTCTTTATTTCAGAATTTTATTCCTTTTTCCTCTTTTTTATTGAAATTTCCAATTAATTTTCCAAGAATTACGAGAAATAGAAACTAATGGTGTTCTACTCTCTTTTAACGTTTTCAAATCTTCTAAATTCTGCCGTAAGCGACTAACATTTTTTATTTTTTCCCAAAATCAATTAGAATTCTCCAAAATCTAGAAAAGACTCCCAAAATGTAAAAAGTCTCCCAAAATCTACAAAAACAAAAATCCCACAAAATCTTCAATCTGTTAAAATTCTTCAGAAAATTCTACACTGACCCATTTCCATAGCTTTCCAGAATCCTCCAGACTCTTTCAAGATCCTCCAAATTCTTCTCAAATTTTGCATAATTTTCAACAAAATTTTCGAATCTATAGAATTCTTTAGAATTTCAGACTGATTTATAATCTTCCAGTTTCTCTCAGAGACTTATTAATCTTCCAAATATTTTTCAAAATATTATAAAATGTTCCAAAATCTTCTAGAGGTTTCCAGACTTCTCCAGAATCTTTTAGAAACCCCTGGAATCTATAAAAGACTCCCGAAGTTTTATGAAATCTTTTAGAATCTTCAAAATTTATCCGAAATCTCTAAAAATTCTCTATAATATTCTAAATTGTTTCAGAATCTTTTGGAATCTTTTAGATTCTTCTGGATTCTTCCATAATCTTTTACAGTTTTGAACTTTTGAACTCTTACAGAGATATTCAGAATTTTTCAGTCTTCTAAAATTTTCTAAAATTTTCAAATACACCCCAGTATCTATCATAATTTTCGAAAATATTCTATCCTGCTTCAAAATCTTCTAGAATCCTAAAAAATATTCTTTATAAAATTCTATAGACTTTTTGAAAATCTAGAAAAAAATATCTGGAAGAGACTAAAAGATTTTTGAAGCTAATGACATAATTCAAAAGATATTTGAGGACTCTAAAATATTTTGAAACAGGGTAGAATATTTTTGAAAATTATGATAGATATTGGGGTGTATTTGAAAATTTTAGAAGATCTTAGAAGACTGAAAAATTCTGGATATCTCCGTAAAAGTTCAAAAGATCCTTTAAGATTTTCTTAGAAGGTCCTAGAAAATGCTTGAGGATTTTAGAAGACTCTGGAAGAATCAAGAAACCTCTGGAGTATTATAAAAAATTCAACAAAAAAAACCTAAAATCAAATAAGCTATCGAAAGTTTCAATCGGATAAAAAATTACACATTTTTTTCATTCGTAATTTGCAGACAAATTTCGGTGAAAAAGTAGCTAAAAGTCTAAAGATTCTAAATGAAAAAAATCTGTAATTTTCATCCAATTGAAACTTTTGATGGCTTATTTGAACAGAAATAAAATTTTCCACATTTTGACTTAAAAAATTTGATAAAAAGACTGTTTAAAATTAAAAAACTGAAGAAATATTTGACTAACTTTTTTTTTATATATTTAAATATCTTCAAAAACTGAAGAAATATTTGACTATATGTTTTTCCGATTGTCTGTCAAATTCCTTTTAAAATTATTTTTAGTGTTATTCTTTAATGAAAGGGCAATTATTATTTGATTTATTTTAAGATAATAGAACTATAAACCAAAATTTGTTAATCACTTTTTGGTCACTGTTTTAAAAACAATGGTCACTTTTTCTACTTGTTTTAATCATGAACGTCGCTGGCTGACAGGCCTGAAATATGTAATAAAAACGACATTTTTTTCTTGTCTAACATACATACATTGCCTTGTTGATAGCATGGATCGATGTAAGTAACTGAAGAATGCAACAAGTATAAGGTCACAACAAACTTTCGTTCTTAAAGGCAAAAAAGTTTTGTGACCGGGGAGTTTTCAATTTCCGTGATGCAAAATATTATAGCTGTATTTAAATATTTATGTATTATATACTCGGATATTATTTGTGTTGGTTTACATGCTCATGTGATGGGCTGTATGTCGTTATAAATGAGAAAAGTACGAGTACTTCGTCTACGACCTTCATTAACGACACGGTTAAGCTTACACTTCTTGTAATTGGATATTTAGCACGAGAAACCGTAATAGGATTATTTTCTGAGCTTGAAACATAATACATAATAAATTGAATTTACAGTAACTGCTCTCTATATTTAATAAATCATTCAATAAACAACAAATAACAGCATAAAAAAGTGTATTCAATTTTGTCACGATATTATACTTCCCAATAAATAATATTTTCAATAAATATTTATTTCAAACCTGTTTCCGTAATACAATGCACGTAAAATATATTACGTTTTAACAAACTAATTAACTTGCCATTCTCCACGAGAATACAATCGATTAAATTCGTGAAACCATTTTCCGCTTGTTTTCCTCTCCGCTATTTCATTAAATATAACTCTTTTGCAATAATGCCATCGCAAACTCAATTTGTGGGGTAAACGGGATCATCCAGTGAAATATGAATTGTGAATACTAAATAAATTGCAAACTCGTTTTTATTACGAGAAAATATGCGCATGCTTTTGCAAACTCTACTAAATAATAATAATTTGTTTTCTAAAGAATGTAAACAAACATTTTATAAGAATCTTACATATTTCCTTCGTATAATCTAGTTAAGTAGGTGCATACTTTGCGTAAATGCACATTGCAAAATGTGAACGAAGATACGGAGAGACGCTTTGGTAAAGCACTATTGTTTTCTTTGAGCAACTCTCCGAGATTAAATCGTCATGTCTGGATTTTCAGAATGCTAAAATCGCTCGGCGAGGTGGCATAGTGTTAAATATTGAAGTTCTTAACTTTCAACTTCAATCTAGAAGAAAACCGTAACCCGTGAGTTGAAAAAAAAGACTTTTGAATAGAAAATTTCCCCCAATTGTTCTGAAGGGATTAACAATGTTCTCTTTTTTCTCACCTATAAGATATTCTAATCCCAGTCACCTCTTTTGTTTATATCTTTCTTGCACCTTCTTTGACTCTTTTGTTCATTCTTTTAATTACAGCTGCACATTTATTTTAACATTTGCAAAAAAAACTACTACTTATTTTTATACACAAAAGTTAGAAGCTACTGTAAATTCTTGTTCCTTTTATTTCTAGAAAACAAATGAAAAAATTAAGTATCAGGCGTGTTTCAAAACTTTTGCAAAGACCATTATTCAGGCGAGAAAGTCAATATAAATCACACGCCTTTCTGACAAATAAAACGTGAATTCCCTCCGACGTAAAGTAAGCTGATTAAATTATTTTTTTTAAATAGGAAAAAAATGTCTTAAATAGACGTGCAAACCGTTTGATAGAAGTAAAATTTAATGAACTGTTTCAATGAAGGCAAAAATTGATGGGGAAAGAGTATACTATTTTTTTAATATACTTAGGTGAAATTTAGATTAGAAACATGAAACGTGAAAGCGCAATGACATTTATGAGTTGGTAGTTGAACGTTATATGAAAAATAGACGCCACTCCCACTCGTAGATCTTTACTAGATAGGTAGTCATATTCCCCGTATATGCCACGCGAAATTTATCGTCAACGTATTTTGAAATAAATTCTGTCTTGACTTTTGGTCAGATTAAGTCTAACCATAATAATTATTTTAATATACATAAGATATGTGACAAGTTATTTAGTCAACTGTATAAAAAAAGCTTTAAAACTTTAAGAGCTTTCGGAAAATATGGTTCCCCTTGTAGAAAAGAATAATAGAATCCGATTCAGACCGAATGACTGATTAAACCTATTTCATAATCATCATTGAAACCGATTCGGCCAATCGTATTCAATCGGTTTGCACCTATTGAATCCAATTAAAAGAATTGGTTTCAATGATGATTCTGAATTAGGTTTAATCGGTCTGAATCGAAATCAATTATTTTCTTCTACAAGGGTGTGAAAATTTCATCATTATTCCCCACTGTGCACAGCGGGGAATAATGATGAAATGTTCAAAATACGATTCCGACTAAAATTATGAACCGATTTACAATTATTTTCCTGTAAATTGAAGCTAAATAAATTCTTAAGAAATATGTGAGAGCCGATTTTTGATCAGAGTTGTTATTTTTTTTGTTATTTAAATGTAAACTTTGAAAAAATTATGATTTTTAAGATAGCGATGCATTAACAATGCATAAATAGTTCAGATTGTGTGACATGAATGTGTAATCGATAAATAAGGAGTAAGCGGCCAAAAGTGGATAAGTCCATTTTTCATGATCTTGAGATAATTGCAAAAATGTTGTATCTTTAAAATGAATAGTAACATCTAAATTCTAATTGTAACACTAACATTAGTTGGTATCCAAAATAAATATCAAAAAGAGAAAAAATATTTAACTAGTCCCGTATTGAAGTAATTAACAAAATTAAAATGGACTTATTCGCTTTTGGCCGCTTATGAACCGATTCTTCAAGTTTTGAACGAGAAAACAAAAAATTACAAGTATTTCGTATAAATATGGCTTCTGCGTATAATATTTAAGGGCGTGTGATACCTTATGATGAATTACCGACGGGGTATAAAAAATATTCGGCAATCCTATTTTTAAACAAAGATATCAAGTTGAAACTTAAGAGAATGATAGGAAATATGAATAGACACATCTGTTATGTGTCATTTTTTCAAAATTAAAAAAAATTATTTTGAAAAAATGACACATAATAGATGTGCCCATTCATATTTCCTAACATTCTCTTAAGTTTCAGCTTGATATCTTTTTTTGTTTTAAAATAGGATTGCCGAATATTTGTTATACCCCGTCGATAATTCGTGACATCATAACGTATCACACCCCCTTAAGATCCTAAAATGATTTTTTTGTTTCAAAATCTTCATTTCTGTAACTTCACTATATTATAAAAAATTGTCAAAACCTGGTAAGGTAGATGGCCCAGTAATCGTACCGGTCTCAGTAATCGTGCAATTGGCTTATAGCCTAAAGAAATAATTATAGAAGATCTTTAAAAAAGTATTTAATAACCAAAACTAACTAGATTTAGCATTATTTAGTATCAAAATCAATAACAATCAAGTATAAATGCTTAAAAAATAATAAAGTTCTGAAATCTGCAATAAATGTAATCAATTTTTATAATAAAACAAATTTTTTTCGACTTATGAAGTTTTTGTAAAGTACAATATTTTAAAAGTGGAAATTCTTTACCTAAAAAATTTTTTTCCTAAATAAATAGAATCTATACATATATGCATCTCAATTTTTGTTTAAATTGACTTAATCACTTTTGTCCGCTTACTCCTCAAATAAACATTCCGTAAGTAGTATTTGATAGTTTACAATAAATAAATAATTTTTATTAACAATTGTATTGTTCTAAACAGCAACCTGAGATTTTGTATTGATTTCGAATACTTGTGAAGTCACTTTTGCCTGTAATCCAGATTAAAGTGATGTGCAAGAATTATAAAATAAATGATAGTATATTTCTTATTGGCATAAACAAATAGTATAAACAAATGCAGAGTTGGAGCAATTTTTGAAAGTTCCAGGTACTTTTTTTTGGAAATTTCTTTCAGTTGGTTTTCCAGTGATACTTCAATACAGTACTTCGTCATTTCATGACAAATATGATTGTTATAAACAAATGACATAACCATATTGACTGTTTGAGAAATTTTTGAAAGTTTCAGGACTTTTTTTTGAAAATTTGTTTCAATTGCTTTCCCAGAAATACTTTAGTACAGTATATAGTATATAGTA
>JBAGKK010303426.1:0-20027 GCA_037177015.1 Euceroptres primus
AGGACGTAAAATACCTGGTAAATTACTGTAAAAAACTATGTAATTTACCTCGGGTATTTTACTTGCACAACCCTGGTTAGTGCCATAACTTGAAGCAGTGATGGGAGAACGCGGATATCTCTTGCATGCGCAGCACGCTGCGGGCGGTGCCTATCTCAATAGCTAATGGGAAATTGGCGGGCACTTTTAAATACGAAAATACAGACTTGATTATTTTTCAGCAGAATTACAATAAGGAAAATAAAATAATGATGCTTGATGAAAGAAAAATACTTTATATCATCGACATGCAAGGGTACTTGATATTAATCGTAAGTATCTTACGATTAATTGACTTTTGCTAATTCGATACGGTGAGTAAATTGTCTTTTGTTTTATTAGACGACAACACCACGTATTTTAGCGGTATTAGCGGTATTAGCTGGCAATTTTCTTGTTGTCGACATTTATTGTATGCATAATTTTTTATCAGATTACGGCTGCAGACACAATCTTTAGTAAGTTTTTCATTTCAGATATTATTTTATAACAATTATGTGTTATTATTTAAACCCTAATTGATATCCCAAATTTTCTAATCGCGAAATATTAATTTCAATTCTGTTGAAAAATAATAAAGTATGTATTTCCGTATTCAAAAGTGCCCGCTAACTTCCCATTGGCTATTCAAATAGGTACCGCCTCCAGCGTACTGCACATGCCAGAGATATCTGCGTGTTCTCCTATCACTGGCAAATCGCTAGTTTTATTTTGTGCGCGAAGTTCAAAAATATAATTAAAAATTGGAAAATGCAAATGTGTCAAATAAATGCATTAAATCAAAAAATTAATGTAATAAAAGATGCTAATCTATCAAAGTTGCATGAATATTGTAAAAATTTCGTCGAAACTTTTTTAAATTATAATAATTTACGTTTTAAAGAATGAAACTTTATCGACTGCGATAATACATGAGAAACTTTTATCATTATTCGAATAAACTTAATCTTATTATTCCTTCACAAAAAATTGTTGATAAAATAGTAAAAAGTATTCAAAAATTCGAATAAACTTAATCTTATTACTCCTTCACAAAAAATTGTTGATAAAATAGTAAAAAGTATTCAAAAGTTTATGACATTACACGAAAAAAAAAACTCTTCAAAAAAATTGAAAAGTTTGCGAAATTTTAACAAAATAGTACGTCACTTTTGGACAGGCCACAATTTTTACAAGATTTCGTATAAATTTATCGAAAAGTGGATCAGACTTACGAATATTTGGAAAAAATTTTACGAATTATTGACATTCATTATGAGAACAGCAATTTTCCAATTTTTATTCCATAGTTTGTCACAATGTCTAAAAAAACTATCAATTTATTAAAAACAGAATGATCCGTTTTTTGGAATACTTGAAATAGAAAATTCCTCAAACACAGAAACGAAAAGGTGAACTGCTAGTCAACGAAAGAGACTCAAAAAGTTTTACAATTTTTCACAAAGTGCTTTATGCTGACAGGGTGCAGTTCTCTTCCGCGAATTTCTCGGTTGTGTTAGTGGCAGAATGGTGTCCCGATGGTCTTTAGTAGCATTGGTGTGAATCCAAGCTACCGACGAACCAGATCGAGTCGGTACAAAAAAAGTGTAAACGGTGTAGAGGACGAGTTCGTTAGCCAGCCATTTTTGATGAAAATTGAACGATTGGGCACATTTTCAAAAATTTTGAGATCCCTTTTTTTATGATTTGAAAATTCTATTAACAGTTGTTCGTAGTACTCATAAAGAACAAAAGTTTATCTAAATCACTTTTTACGAAAAAATGTTAATTTTCAGACATATAGCATTTACAAGATTCACAAAAAGAAACGAAAATTGAAATTTTAAGCCAAACAACGCACTGTATGAAAAAGTTTGAGCGAGAAAAACGTTGCCTTTTTAAAGGCCTAGAAGATTGTCATAATTTTTTTTCAATTATTACGAAAAATCAAAAATTCAAATTTTAAGCATTTTCTAAATTTTGGAAACTATTTATTTTCTCAATTTCAAACTTCTATGAATGACTTTTTGAACTACTCGAAAATCTGCACAATTTATCCTTATGACATTTTTCTGCTAAAAGAAGTTTCACAGAGATATAAAATTTTCAAAATTTCTCAACTAAATAAAATATCAAAATTTCAAAGGAAATAATGCACGATATGAAAAAATCGAGAGAACAAAATTATTGCTTTCAGAAGAACATACAGAACTTCTGCTAACTATTTGGAAAATCACAAAAGAAATCCAATGGATTTTTTTTTATTCTTTTAACATTATTTTTATATTATTTTTAGATTATTGTTCTTTTTGTTTAATTTTACTAGCAATTTGAATATTAATATTAATATTGTCACGTCCGCGCGACTATTATTGTTATTATTATTATTATTATTATTATATTATTACCATTATTATATGTATATAGTTAATTATATATAATTATAATTGTTATAACTGACAATTTATCTTAATTTACTAAGTTTAACTAAACATTGAGAAAAATGTTTGTTTGAATCGAACAAACATTTATTTGACCTTATATCAAACATAAAATTTGTTTGATTCAAGCAAATTGATTATTGAATCAAACAAATTTTGTTGAAATTAAACAAATGTTTGTTTGAATCAACCAAAATCTTTGTTTAACCGTATATCAAACAAACGTTTATTCGATTCAAACATTTTACCCAGTGAATAGAATGATTAAACATTCAAAAGGTGACATATTTTGGGTGACATATTTGGTGAAGAATATTCGTTAAAAGACCATAAAATCAAAATAAAACCGAAAAACTTTGTTGACTTTAAAAATAAAAGTGTGTTTTATTTTTAACGATTACCAATTTTCCAATAAAATATATTTAAAGCGTTTCTGAACTCTGTTTTAAAAATGAATTATGAATTTCAAATCCACAATCTTTTTATGATTAATAATGTAGGTAAAATAGAAAATTTCACTACATGCCTATATGAATTTTCGCAAAACTTGAAAAATATTCTTTAATAATAAAAGTGATTTATTTAACCGTTTAATTGTTACAAGGAAATTTGAGGCCTTTACGGCTGATACTTTAATTTTTTAAATTATTTATACTAAAAAAAATTGTTAAACAGTCTTTAATCGCTAGGAATAGTTTTATAAAAAATCTTCCTATTTTTTTAAACCTTATGTGTTACCATAATTTTTTATAAATAATCATTTTCGATACTACCAAATAAATTGTTAATTTATCTTAATTTTGTTATAATTGTTATAATTATTATAATTGTTTATTATATTATATATAATTAATTATAAATAATTACAATTGTTATAATTGATAATTTATCTTAATTTACTAAGTTTAACTAAACGCTGAGAAAAATGTTTGAATGGAACAAACATTCATTTGACCTTATATCAAACATAAAATTTGTTTGATTCGTGCAAATTGATTATTGAATCAAACAAATTTTGTTTAAATTAAAAAAATGTTTCTTTGAATCAACCAAAATCTTTGTTTGACCGTATATCAAACAAACGTTTATTCGATTGAAACATTTTTCTCGGTATATAATAGAATGATTAAACATTCAAAAAAAGACTACTTTTTCGAAGATCTTTTATTTCGACTGTCACATACTTACAAAATCTAAATACAAACTTTTTAAAAAATGAACTTCAACTTTCAAGTCTTGAGTAGGAAAAATTTTTGTCGATTCGCAAAACGTATTAATAATCCTGTAAGATTCCGAAGCTTTAAATCAGATCAATCTATACTAAAATTAAATAAAACGACTTCAATCTACATTAGAATTAAATAAATATATGAAGCAATACCTCCTTTCGAATTGAATTTTTTCATGAAAAAATGTTTACAAAGTTTTAAAAATCGTTTTCCTTTTAAACATATTTTTTAATTCAATCTCAAATAATTTAGGAATTAAGAAAAAAAATCACTGAATAATAAGATGCAGTATCACTCCATCCATCCTTCTTTCAAAATCACTTTCTTCTTTCCTTAAGTCTTTTTGGCTAACGCCCTTTGGTACCCCAACCCTTGGCTTAATTTTTTTTCCAGAAAATAATTTCTCAGAAAAGAACACTCTTAAAACGTAGAACATCCTCTACTAACTTCTCTAAACTTAAATCTCTCACTCCTGGTCACACGTTTCAAAATCATCTCCACCTTCCTCAACTTCAAAATCCTCTTCAGCAGTTGCTTCCTGATATTGTTGGTACTCAGAAACCAAATCATTCATATTCGATTCTGCCTCTGTAAATTCCATCTCGTCCATTCCCTCCCCAGTGTACCAATGCAGGAAAGCCTTTCTCCTAAACATAGCAGTAAATTGTTCAGAAATCCTCTTGAAAAGTTCCTGAATAGCTGTAGTATTTCCAATAAAAGTCGAAGACATCTTGAGCCCTTTTGGTGGGATATCACAAACTGCAGTCTTCACATTGTTAGGAATCCACTCCACAAAGTAAGAACTGTTCTTATTTTGAACACTCAACATTTGTTCATCCACTTCCTTCATGGACATCCTTCCTCGAAAAACTGCTGCAACTGTGAGGTATCTTCCATGTCTTGGGTCACAGGCTGCCATCATATTCTTGGCATCGAACATCTGCTGAGTCAATTCTGGAACTGATAGAGCCGAATATTGCTGCATGGATCTTGAAGTTAGAGGTGCAAAACCTGGCATGAAGAAGTGCAATCTGGGAAATGGTACCATGTTGACTGCAAGTTTTCTAAGGTCAGCATTCAGCTGACCAGGGAACCTCAAACAGGTGGTGACCCCTGACATAGTCAACGACACCAGGTGATTCAAGTCTCCATAGGATGGATTGGAAACCTTAAGAGTTCGGAAGCAGATGTCATAAAGGGCTTCATTGTCAATGCAATACGTTTCATCTGTGTTCTCCACAAGTTGGTGAACAGATAAGGTTGCATTATAGGGTTCCACAACAGTATCAGAGACTTTGGGAGATGGCATTACAGAATAGGTGTTCATAATTCTGTCAGGGTACTCTTCCCGAATTTTGGAGATAAGAAGAGTCCCCATTCCGGATCCTGTACCACCTCCAAGAGAATGGGTTAGCTGGAAACCCTGGAGACAATCGCAATTTTCACATTCTTTTCGAACCACGTCGAGAACTGAGTCGACTAATTCTGCTCCTTCGGTGTAGTGACCTTTGGCCCAATTGTTTCCGGCTCCGGATTGACCGAAGACAAAGTTGTCGGGACGGAAAAGCTTTCCAAAGGCTCCAGAACGAACTGCATCCATGGTTCCTGGTTCCAGGTCCAATAGAATTGCTCTGGGGACGTATTTTCCTCCATTTTGGGCTGTGGCAACTGCAAAATATGGCATTTACAATCATTATTGCAGCAATAATATTCGGTCTTACGGTCAATAATTCAAATTAAAAGACAAATAAAATATGTTAAAACAGATTTATTGTAGAAAGGTTACTCGACGTTTCGAACAACACTGCGGGCCTTTTTCAAGGGTCAAATTTAAAATTTAGAATTATAAATAAAAAAATTGTAAATATTTCAAGTTCAACAAATTTAAGACGGCAAAAGGACAAGGTTTTACAAAAACAATTTAAGCAACATACCTATGTCAAGATAACATGTTTGTGTTTGAAAAAATTACTTAAAAGAAGTTACTTTAAGTAAAAAATAAGACATAATAGTCAAGTAGTTTTTTAATTTGAGCCTCAAAGACTTTGAGGGGCTCAAATAGTGACGAAAATGTTAACATTTTAAAATAACGATGTTTACGCACGTTCGATACCAGACAGACCGATATTGTTTTCTTTGAGTATTTAATATTGTGTTTTATAATTGGAATGTGACCTTGTAATGTAAATTATGAATTTTAAATTTATTCGTAAAATGTTAACATTTTCGTCACTGTTTGATCCTCTCAAAGTCTTTGATGCTCAAACTAAAAACTACTTGACTATTATGTCTTATTTTTGACTTAAAGTAACTTCTTTTAAGTAATTTTTTCAAACACAAACATGTTATCTTGACACAGGTATGTTGCTTAAATTGTTTTTTGTAAAACCTTGTTCCTTTGTCGACTTAAATTTGTTAAACTTTATATTTATTTAAACAATTTTTTTGATTCTAGATTTTAAATTTGACTCTTAAAAAAGACCCGCAGTGTTGGCCAAAACGTCGAGTAACCTTTCTACAATAAACCTGTTTCAACATATTTTATTTGTCTTTTAATTTGAATTATTGACTGTTAAACCGAATATTGTTGCTGCAATAATTATTGGAAATTAATATTGGTCGAAGAAAGGAAAAACAATTCTGGATCCATTTCGTCTATGAATTGTTTTTGATTACTATAAATATGGCATTATTAATATTGTTGGACTGAATTATTGTAGATTTTTATTTTAGTTCAATATTTAAATTAGTTTTATTACCTTTTTCAAATTGTATTAGGCTAGGGCAAAACCCAATTAAATAGGTTTATATCAAGGCTTAAACAGAATCCTGGCAAATAATTGTAAAAATAAATAAATATATGCAAAAAATTATAATTATAAACTTAGTAATAGTTAGTATTCCTTTGTGAATGTAATAAAAACTGCTCAACAAAAAAATTAAATTCTAGTGTTAAAAAAATGAATCTTACATATTAATTAGAAAGTGGTGATTGACATTCTACCGAAATCATTTGAACGGTTGGTAGAATGGCGGAAATGCATATATGGGTAGACCTCTACTTGCGACTTTTACAAATGAGCCTTTAAAGTATTGATGATTCAATTCAGGAACGTAACCCAAAAGTTATTTTTGAAAAGAATTATTAAATTTCTGTTTCATTTTAAACTGTGAGAATTGCTATAAGCACAATAAATATCTAATAGATGAATGCATTTATCAGATTTTATTAGAGCAATTTATCAATAATTAATTCAATAAATAATCTGTTTGTCTCAAGCCAAACGTATACTATTAATTTTAATCAATTATTATCTGCTAATGATTTTTACTATTTGAGCATCCCTATACATTTTTATTTAAAATAAGGTATGAAAATCAATTATAAAAAATAGGCAAAACTTAAAAATAAATCTATAAATTATTTTGATAAATTAGTAAATAAACTGTTTGCACTTGTAAAAATCTGCAACTCCTTACCACTACTGGGGTAAACGTGTCACAAAGTGTTTATTTCTGTCCTTGGTATTCATCAGTTTTATTTCGTTTTTAGACTTTTTATATTTTCTTTAATGCTCCTCCAGGCACGTCGCAAAGCCACTCTTTCTATTCTTAAGTTGAAAACCCGAAGAACCGAAAAAAACCACATAGCAACAAGAAAGTTAACTACCTTAAGCCCTCGAGCTCCAAAGTCGTATTTCGACTAGTTACGGCCCCTCACATTTCTTACAGAGTTTTTTTAAACTCTATCAATGACCCTAAATTGTATTCTTATTAAATTCCTGATTGCAAAAGTATTTCTTTGAGAAATGAATTCAATATCCCACTTTAAGGGAATATTTTCAAATTATGAATTTATGATTTTCTATTTAATTGCCTATTCTTATTTTTTATTTATATTCCCTGCGAAAAATTCATTTATTAAATCAAAATTTGATAAAATTAATGCATTAATTTAAAAAGGCAATTTAATTTATTGTTTTTATGTGTAAACTAAATGAATTTCATTAAATCAACTTCAATATTCAGAGAATAGATTTAAATTAGTCTAATTACCAGAAGCCTCATTGTAATAAACAGATATTCGTTCAAGTTGCAGGTCACTATCTCCATGGTAAATCCCTGCCGGGTCGATGCCATGCTCTTCTGAGATCACTTCCCAAAACTAAAACATAGAAATTATTTTCTTTGATAAAATCAGATTCAGTAGAAATTACTTAACAAATTTCACCGACTTTTAGAAACTTAAATTTTTATTGGTATATTTTCTTTCAAAGAAAATCCTGCATTGTAAATAAATTTTAATTTTAATTACTTAACAAATTTCACCGACTTTTAGAAACTTAAATTTCTATTGGTGTATTTTCTTTCACGGAAAATCCTACATTATAAAAACATTTTAATCAGTGGTGTGCAGTTCGTGAGTTCGAATTTTCAATACAAATTGGTACCTTCGGCCACATTGAATTTTTCGAATTTGATTTTATTTCAAGAAGAAATTGAAGCTTCTAAGCTCTATTCGAATGCCAGATTTCTCGAGATCGAAATTATTTAGATGGTTCTGAAACTAAATCCATCTGAAATGCAATTCGAATTTGAAAAATTCGAATCGTCAATTCGAATTCGTATCGTCGATTTGTCTAAAAATGTTTAAAAAATTACATTTTTTAAATAAGTTTTTGTGTTAAAAAAACAAACTTATATTTTAAATTTTGATACTGGCGATAGCAATATTTATATGCTGAATAAGTGTGCAAAATTTCAGACCGATTGATTTAACCGTTTTTCAGCAATCATCAACGCCAGCAACATCAATTTTTTTTAGTGCTACTTTTTATGCTTCTTAAAAATTATTAACAAATTAATATTTTGTTGGGAAAATTTTTTGTATTCTTTTTGAGTAGTATTTTAGTAAATAAAAAGATTTTTTGCATTGAATAAAATACTTTCTTAGAAAATAAATAAAGAAACCTATCTCTCTAAATCTGAATCAGTTAAATTTTACTAATTCATCAGTAACTGCATTTTAGCTATGGTCAATTTAGTATTAAATATTATTTAATTTACGTAATTATTTTTTATTCCTCTTAATCTATATATTATTTCATAATAATAACTTTTAAAAAAGGAACGGAAATGACTCTGAACGAGATAATCCAAAAGAAATTAGGGGAAAAAATGTCCCTCCTAAAGAGTCTCAGTTGAGTTAAAAGCGCTCTGAGGACAAGGATAACTTATCTGAGTCCAAAAATAGAGGGCGCACCGAATTAACTTGCTCCTGTGCGTCCGACTACCCTCAGAATTTTTCTACTACATTTGTCTCGCTTTTACTATTTTCTCCTCGACATAAATAGATTTCTGGACGAACATGCACCAAAGACCACAAGTTTATTCCGAACCACATTTGCACTACTTAGAGATTTTAAAGAATGCTCTCAATAAAATTTAAGTGCCAAAAACCGAACAAATTTTTTTAAATTTTACCATCTAATATTTTCAGAATAAAAAAAACTTTTAATTAAAAATCTTTTTCAATTGTTTCTCTTTTCCAATTTAAAAATAACTTTTGGTTTTCACTTTTTTTATAGAATGAAATTAATAAATCTCTTTTGTTAAATAGCTTTCTGGGATGAAAAAATATTTTGGTATTTAAAATATTCAATTTTTATTCATCATTGTGAAATTGTAAATATCGTTATCCCTAGTATTTATTAAATGATAATTTTAGTATTGTCAATTTTTTATTCATGCTTGAAATCTAAGAGGTACTAAACCTGGAAACAAGGTTGTTAAATTAGAAAATTAATGGTTGGGAGTTACGACCTGATATTTTGGTCTTTCATTTAAACTTTAAAGGTGTACCGCACACGAAATTAAATGATTCTTAAATCATTTTGAAAAGGCAAGAAATACAATCTACAAACGTTCTAAGTCCGATGACCCAGCAGACGTTCCAAAATCGTTGCAAAATCGAGCATAAGGAAGTACACAGTATAAGCTTGCCAAATAACTGTTAAAGAGTCAAGACGAGAAATAATGAAGAGTAAAAACCATTCATATTTATAAAAAAGCATATCATAAATTATTATTATTGTTCAATTCTGCATTACTCAGTAATTTTTACATAAATTTTACTTGCATTTATTTTTTTCTTCAAATGATAAAATAATATTTTGTAGCAAGCTTTTATGCTCTAAATTTTTTTGTGCCAGTAGAAGTTTTAAAATTAAAAATGAAGACTTTTTTATGGGAATTATACTTTTGTGATGAAGCATGAAAAAACTTGTGAGCATGCAACAATAAGTTGATTTTCTTTGGGTGCTACATGCCAATAATAATTATCGAGGAACTACATTGATTTTGCTCTCAATAGGTAATCGTTGAAAGGCTCTCATGCGGAAAATGGTGCTGTTCACCCAACGGTAAATCTTTGTAAAGACTAGAGAGTCTTCTTCGAAAAAGTCGATGTACTTCCGGTTGCTTGCCTTTCGAGTTTTAATCCCGCATTAGTCACCCAACAGATATAATAAATTATATCAGAAAAGAGTCCAATTAAAAATTATTATCAAGCAATAAATCCTCCCCTTATTGAAAAATTATCATTTTGATTGACAAAAAATATTAGTAGGGGATAAATTGACTTTAAAAAGGAGAAACAACTGTATTAATAAATTATTAATTGAAAATTGGAATATAATTAAATAATTGTTATTGAAGATTTTTAAATACAGTTGATAATTAAACCTACGTGTTTGAAATTATCTAATGCATTCAATTTCTATATATGTTCGTGAGAATATTTCTTGATAATAATTTAAAGGGTCACTTAAGTATAATTTAATTCGCAATTTGCAGAGAGGTTCTTTTAGGTACTAATTGCGGAAGGCACGAGCCCTCGTTATTAGAGGATCTCTACTCGTTATGATTAATTTTATTTGTAGTCTACTCTAGTACTTAAACAATAATCGTGTCTTGACATTTGAAGTCATTAAACTTTAAACCTTTAAAGTATTTCTTGTTTAAAGTTCAAGTTTTATTTACAGTGTTAGTAACCTAACAGTGCAGTGACTCTCAATTAAGGATTTCAATTGATTTAAGCATCTTTGTACTCGGAACTTCAATTTAGTGCTCTCTGAAGAGTGAAATTAACAACAATTGTGGAAATGATGTATTGCATCACGAGGAATACAATATATCAGAAAATTCTTAGATTTTCACTTTGGAAGAAAAGTTTGTCATTTTATTCCATTCAATTTCCCACTGTTTTATATAAATGAAGAAATTATTCATCCACAAACGGATTATATAGAGTTATGTTAAACTTAGTGTAACTGGTGTAACTAATTACCTATTTGCTATCACAACATTTTATTTCGACTCAATATTTTTTGCATTTAATTAATTTAATTAAAATATTTCTAATTTATTTAAAAAATTATAAAATTCTGTTTATATTTTCAAGCACACGCTCAGGAGAAGGAACATTAGATAAATTCAATTCACGCGAGAGTTGACCAATACAATGTCGATTTAACAAGTTTAATCAAGAATGTCTCGTTCGTCAGAGAAACAAGCACTTATTGTGTCTCTAAAAATGATCTCACAAACAACCCGTCAAACAATTTCAAAGTTAATGAACCCAAAATGCTAAAAAAATTCTTTTTTGTTTAATTTAATTATCAACAAATCAAAAAATTTATCCAAATGTTTTGCTTAAAATATTTATTAAAGGCGAAATATAATTTTTAATATTGTATATAAATGTTAATCTTTTTAAATTAAAAGTAAATTTTTCACTTATTGAACAAACAAGTTTAAAAATTTGAAATTGTAATACCGAGAGTTTAAAGTAACAATAAATCAATCATAATTTTGAATATTTTTCGATTATAACTTTTAGTTAATAACATTAATTAATTAATACTTTTTAAAAAAAATCGCGTCATCGAATTTCTAACAAGTTAGGCTTCATTCTATGTCTTCCGGCCTATCAATAACAGAATCAAAACGTGAGTTAACTTTAGTTATTCACACTTATTTTAAAGCTGTGCACGATTTGACGAATCTGCAATCTAAAAATTTCGCGTTGCACTCGAGTGGAAACTTAATTACCTGGATTAAAAGCAACGGAATTTTTTCAACTTATAATTATAATTATTTGATTATTTTTTACTATGATATTATTTTTATGGTTAAAAATGGAATACCCCTTTCTGTATATAAATGTACCATTATTCTTATAAAAGTGAATCATTTTCTCCTAATTTTGCCTAGTTATATATGAAGTGGAATTTAGTCTCTTCCGGATTCTACTGTTCGAAATGCCTCGTTAATTTTACTGCCTCTGAAACTATCGTGGAAATTGCACACAAAGTAAGGGGCCCCACCCTTGGATATAAAGTTTAACATGCAACTTGCTCATCGTCCCTGCAAGAAGTTCTACAAGAACAGCTTTTTTTCACTCGTATCATATTTCTAGGCACATCTCTTAATATTGCATGGGTGATTTGAACGCGGAAATTTTAGACGACAGCATTAATTACATCGGCTCTTGTATCAATGAACCCACGTCAATTTTTCTATACAAATTTTTTAAATTGCTTAAATAAAAAATTGTTGAGTTTGTAAAATAAATTAATGTACATAAAAAGTCTTTTTATTAAAAATACTGCACGCTGTTGATCTATTTCAGTTTTTTACTGTTACTTTAAAATTACTTGATATTCTTAATTCTACTGCATTGCTTGTAAGAAGCTAATTAAATTTACTATAAAAAGAGTCCTTGTTAGTGAATTAAGGTGGATTGTGACTTGAAAAAATCGAAAAAGTTGCCATAAATCTGAACCAAGGATTCCGACAAAATTGCCATTCTTGCATGACTGAACATTGAGAGTAGCTATCAGACCAACGAGTTTCGACCTGTTTATAAAATTCAAAGGCAAAGGAGCAGCTGCTTTCTCTATACACGCGGAAACCTAACGTTCGCAAGGAAGAAGAAGAGCTATTCATTTACGTTTACAGAATCCCTGCACTGATTTCTAAAAAAAAATAACCATTTTAAATCTTCGTTAAAAATAAATAAACATAACAAAAATACAACGGGAAATAATTAATCACGATCATTCTTGTGTCCAACACCTTTTAAATAATACAAAAAACTGCAATGAAAAACAGTAATAATTTTAAGTAAAACACAATAATTATTATTTATTATTAAAAAACTGCAATGAAAAACAGTAATAATTTTAAGTGAGACACAATAATATTGCTTATTATTTTTTCTCCATAATGATTGAATTTGTTTATAAACGTAAATTTCTGATAAATGTTCTTAAAATACTGATAATGTTAATTGTTAATTGTTAGTGAATAAATTGTTAATTGATTTAAAAAATGTTTTAGCAATACAAATATGACTCAATTTCGGCAAAAAATATTTTTCTTTGAAGTACTCTCATTACTTTGTAAATACCTTTGTTACACATTGCACACTATCTTATCAAAACAGAATATGTGCAATATTTCACTTCAATGACTGTCTTTTTATCTTTTGAATTTCTTTGAACTTTCTTCACTTATATTTTCCTTTTTTTCATCTTTTTTCGTTTATTTGAAACTTGCCTTATTCAATTAGTTTAAACATTCAAAATAAGAAATTGACGAATGAGGAACATTTTATGTTATTAAATTGAGAAATTGTCATTTACTGAATCTGATTAAGTCAAAGTTTCATGAACGCATGTTATGATTATGATTCAACCCCAAGAACGTGGATACTGGTTATTTCATTATCTGTATGAGTAATTACAAGATTTAACATACAAGATGCAGCAGAGTTCACAACTGCCACGAATTTACTATTCATATCAGAGTTTAAATTCATTTCAAATTCATGATTATTACAATAGTCTAATTTCTATTATTTGTACTCGAAACATAATTGTTAAAAAAACATTTATAATAAAAAATATAACAATTACAATTCAAGTAATTTCGAACTTAACAAAAAAACGACAAAAATAATGTATTGACAAAACTATTTAAAAATAACTTTTTCAATAATTATTTTTATAACATGTACTAAGAAGTATTGAAAAGTGTTTATTAACACCAATTAATTATGAAGACCATAATAATATATCATTATTGAAAAAATAATATCACCAATGACACATTATTTTATAATTCAATTTTGAATTGAAACAACAGAAATAAAATTTTCTAATCAAATTTTTTGCCCACCTTTGCTCCAATTTGGTTTCCACACTGACCAGCCTGGAGATGAACGATTTCCCTCATGGTGTTGGCAACTTATTTATTTTTTTGAGAATCAAAAAATAAATCCAGGAAAGAAACTAAAATTTGAAGAGTCGAAGATCGTCCTCGAGTTTGACGGTTCCCTCGTTGCTCGGTGAATGGCAAAGGCTTTGTCACGTTCTTCCTTGTTGCCCTGATGGTGGGCCTGTCGACTTAGGGGAGGAGATCACTGAAATAAAACTCGTTTGCGCAAGTGCAGTGAGCAACATCTCATGTCTTAAAAACAAATAAAAGACAGAAAGAGGAATAATTATTAACAAAAATGTTTTCCTTTTTCAAAAAATGTTCAAAGGTATTCTTGAAATTATTTTAAATATTTTTAGAATATAGAAATTGCTAATTTTATTCAAAGACTACAAGGCTAATTATAAAAACATTTAATTTTATACAATAATAACTTGCTGGTGTGACTTTTCTTCATTTTACAAAATTTATATTGGGAGCGAAAAATAATTTCTTAATTTTTAAATATTCTCCAGTTTTGCTCATCTTGAAATTCCGAGGTTTTGTTCCTAAATTGCATCAAAAGTGAACAATGCTACTTTTCTAAACAAAAACGAATATTCTCTCATAATAATATGTCAATTGTCAAATTTCAATAATATAGTCACGAATTTTGCAGGTGGATAATAATTATTTGTTAAAAAGTAGTTGTTTCTACTTTAAGTGGCAATGCTTCGAGTTATTACTTCAAAATTTGGGAATTTGAATAAGATACTAAATAAAAATCGTTTAATAAAACCCTAAGTGTCATTTTGATAATTTTGAACTGAAATATTTATAGATTCTTGTTTTTTCTTGAAATATATGAAATCTGAAGGTTTTTTCGATATTTCTGGAAGGAAAGTGAAAGATCGAAACCGAAACAACGGAAGTTAAAATCTACATATAGCTACCTCCGTAGAAGTCCAGCCTGATCTAATAGCTGTGCGAGTATAATGCAGTTGAATTTTACTTTCCATAAATATCAGAATCTGGATAAAATCATAAATTACACGACAATTTAGAGGGCATTCGTCCATTCTTTGCGACGGAATGTCTAGACTCAATTCTAGACGACCGTCTTCAAAGCGTGACGTCATCTTAGCAAACCACATGCTTCTAATAATTTTCTTTATTATCGTGACTGCTCTCTTGAATCATGTGTAGGAAGTTGACGAATGTCACTAAATTATTAACGCAAAAAATATATTCAAGTAACGTTTTCTTATCTAATAATTTTTATCGTAAAAAATCGAAACGAGACCTAAAAAAATTGAAAAAATTCTAAACTTACAAAAGTAAAAAATCTCCTGAAATTTTTAAAAGAGCAGAGGGAGTAAAATTGTTTTAAAAAAATTGTATTGTATTCAATAATGGTAGAAAAAATTTAGGAACTAAAAATTAAGGGTAAATTTTTAATTAATTTGATCAAAGAAAGAACAATTTGTAAAATAAGTTACTTTAGTTTGACAAGATTTGAAAACTAAAAATAAACTTTTTCAGTTTTGGTTCAACTGCAAAGAATGTCTGGATCAAATCTTGCTAAATATCATACGGATTGAGAGTAGATTAGGCAGAAAAGTGACGATGGATTCCGAACAATCCCTGCATTCTCTTTGCAAAGTCAGCACCATATGAGATATTTTAAAAATAGTAGCGAGACACACGACATACTCCACTTGAGGAGGTACTTCGCCCTTCATTTTTGCCCTGTGAGTCAAGCACCAGCAAATTATTATTTTTCTGTTTTATAATAAGTATCATTATTGTTACAACTTTTAAAGAGTTATACAATAAATTTAATCAGCAGCATTTGGAAAAGAAGAAAATGCAATTTAATATTCTGTTAAAGAAGAATAAATGCGAGAAAAGTTGAATGTAACAATTATAACATATTGAATAATACTACCCTCCAAAGTAAAAAGATACATAACTGACATTGTCGCTTAGGTCGACTTTTCCATTGCTAGGTTTAAGAGAATAACCTTAAATCACAAAGTCACTTACGTATCTTTTTACTTTGGACGACAGAATATATATTATAACAAATTACTATGAGAAGAGAATTAAGCTACCTAAAATGACTTGTGTATCGTCTGTGAATACAAAAAGTATTAAAATTGAAAGGAAATCGATAAACATTGAAAACCAAATAAAATTAATGTTTAAAATTTAAAATGTGAAGCCACACCTTATTAATACATATTAAATTTTTTCACCTGAAACAAAGAAAACAAATCTTCTTTTGTATTACGCATGTATAAAAAAAGGCTGGTCAATTTTTCACCTAATGTATAATTAAGACAATTTTTATTACTTGAAAATAAAAGAAAACATACCATAATTTTTTATCCTGGATGCACAATATACATACACAATACACATACCTACACAAATTCCGAAAAAGGTTTATTTCGCGATCACGTATTGCAGACTCAAAATAATCTTTATCAATGTACAAGATAATTTTTTAAATCTGTAATAAAAACCACTTATTTAGTCAACTCAAAATTTTAAATTTCCAGAATTTTGGTTGCTCTAACCAAATGATGTTAATAAGAAAAAAATTCCATATTTTAAAAAGTACGATTTTGCAACACATCTCTGTGCTGAATTATTTTAAAAAAACATTTTGCAACACATTTAGGTGCTGACTTAATTAGTAAAAAAAAAAGGATTTTTCAACACATTTATGTGTTGACTTAATTTAAATAGAGCTGAATATAAACAAAAAGGAAAATATGAACAATTTCAAATTCAAATAAAGCAAAAGAACAAATCAGCATAGTGACAAAGTGGGAGAAGATTAAACGGACATCAATTCTTTATGCACTTAAAAAAAGATGTCCATTTAAAATAGTTCCCCTCTTCTTTAAACTGAAAAACATAGTTTAAAAACTATATTTTTCAGGGGACTCTTCGGCATATAGCCTCTTCTTTCTTGCGTAACACCGAACCGATTTTTGTGCTCGAGTTTCCCTATTATTTTGTCTCGAGCACTAATTTTTGTCGATTCGCACTAAATATCTAATTCTGGAAAAATGACTTAGTAAATTGATACAATAATCAGGAAAACATTTAAACAAAAGAATAGTTTTTCCCACTGTTCAATGAACATCTGATATAAATATAATCCAGGATAAATAAATATCATACGCGCCCGAGAAATATTTTACCCTGGTCCTACCTGAATTTAAAATTATAAACTTTCACACCAGACTCTACCTGCCTACCTAGCTATATCTAAAAAGTGGCAAAAATCTTTCTCACCAACACACTCACTCCACGGTTCTTACACATTCTATCCAGGTGCAAAAATCCTACACTAGTGATTACGTCCTGGGATGTAATTGATAAATCCCGAACTTTTGGTAGCTGTTTTTGAAATAGCATTTAACTCAGAGACATTCAAAAATCCTAACGTGCTATTCACGTTCTTCTTAATATGCAGATCATTTGAGCTGAAAACATCCTAGCTAAGATTAGTCAGTTTCTCTAACGAGATAGCAGTTATAAACAGAGTTTAAAAAATTTATTATAAATTGAAAAAGATTTAAATTTTAAATATTTAAATATTGGTTATCAATTAATAAATATTATTTAATTATTTAAATATTAATTAAATATTTAATTGCAATGTAATGTCCAAAATTGATCAAAAGATAGTTTTATTAAAAACTTAGGGGTTGATCATTTGCAATTTTGATGTACATTCTGAATTCAGGGAATTTTGAAATGAGAAACCGAAATCATGGTGAATTTGTCATCAGGTAATACAACATGAATATGCCAATTTACTTGCAATCATTATTCATCCTTCTACTGATGTATAGTAAATTTGTCGCAAATAAATTCACCAATTCTTAATTAGATACACAAATATTAATTACCATTCTACTAAAAATGTCTGCGAAGGAGAAATTAAAGAATTTATTTATTATAAGAAAATTGAAAATCGCTTCTAAAAAAATTGTACATTTGCGGATTCAAGAAAATTATTATTTACAGGTTTTGGTTGAATGGTTGAAATTCTAATATGTAAACTGATAATATGCTAAAATGGAGCCCGTCGGACTGCGCCCTAAGAGCTTTTTTATTAAGGGATTAAGATCTCATAGTCACTGATGGTTGAAATTTTTATTTTCTCCATCGATTGAGAAATAATTGATATATTTTCACATTGTTTTGGAAAATTTGGGTGTAAGCTCTGCCACAAGCTTTAGCATTCTGTAGATTTTTAAATCTGTTTCATGAGGGATATTAATTCCAGGTTATAAAATCTAATTGATATAATTCGTATAGAATCCAATTTGAAACTTCAAAATGGATTTTCACCCTTTATAATTCACTTTTGCACTTTGTAAAATTTGCAATTCTGGGGCACCAATAGGGAAGATTTTGGAGTAATCAAATTATTGCAAAGTTTAAAAATATCTCATAATTCCAGTTAAATTAATGAAAAAATTAACAATGCTTAGTAGAAAATTTTAATTTTGTATAATAGACACTTCCTTTTAATTTTTCTAAAATTTTGGATATTTTTCTGCAGTCAAAAAACTACTTTGTATGAGCGATTTCGGGTATAGCTCGGCTAAAAAAGCTGTTATCACAAAACTTTCAAAAATTTGCTAAATATTGACCCAACCATCTTTTAACTTATACATATAATTTTGCACTTTATAATTATATCAATTATTTATACTTTAATTAATGCGCAACGCCGACGAAATGAAAGTACTCGAGGTAAGGGAATAAATTCTCGAATGCAAATCGGGATGTGAATTATGCATAATATATTAAAATTTATGCCCACCAAAGAAGAAAGAAGAGCTCCAGAAATTTTTAAAATGTTGGTAAATTTATGTTATGCCTATTTGATATATAGTCTATTTTTATAGTAAGCAGAGTTCAAAATTTCGAATAAAAAGTCATCCGATGAAAATCCATGTCTAAATAAAGAATAATAATCGATCAATAGGAATTGTATAATAATATGAGTATTATATAAGTTTTTCTCTACTTACAAGATATATACACTACTTAATACCCTAACATATTTATTTAATTTACTTAAAATTTTAATTTATTATTGTTGCTTATGTGCTGTTATTGAATAGTATTCCCAAAAATGAATTCTAACTTATAGGCTGGCATGATAATAAAATATATAAAATATAGAAGTGACTCATATGGGACATTCCTGCTCGTTGCATTGCATATCGTTAGGCGCAATCTACAATAAACATTCCTGTAATCTAAATCTAAATTGCAAATTGAATTTTAAATTAGAATTCTTATAAAAGACGAATTAAGAAATACAATTTTATTACAAACACAATTTTTATTTTATTGAACTTTAAATTAGAATTCTCATGAAAGACGAATTAAGAAATACAATTTTTATTATTTTATCTCATCTATTTCTTAATTCTTTCAAAAAATGAATAATGGAAAAATTAGTTCTTAAGTTTTCTAATTTTTAAACTTCTAGGATTTTATCATTTATATTTGTAACAAAAAACCCAGCACATTTTAAATAATAAGCTGATATAACAGAGTTTTCATTGAAAAATATAATTTTTTTAAACATATACTTGAAAATTATTCCGATTTTTCTAAATTTCTTATTTTCACTTGAAATTTCATAGTTCTCAAAATTCGTTGATTGTTACGACTAGAGATGTGCTATCATGGGGGTGAAGCGGGTCAGTGGAAGGGGAGAAATGCTGGCAGCGAGAAACTGCTGTGATCAATTCAACAACTATTTTCACAATTGTTTAAAGATCAGCGTAGTTTGTTTTCATTTGTTTTGAAACTGCCGAATTTCCTAACCTCCGCAAACTCTTTGCGGAGGTTCAAAAGTGATAAAAAAAATGCCTTTATCGTATTAAATATTTAGTCGGCTCGTCACACAGATGTCAAATTTGTTCTTTATTCTTCTTAAAAGTATTCTAAAGTGAGTTTTTTTTGACAATCAAAGTGTGAAGTGACTTTGCAGCAACCGAAAGCAGCTATGCAGAAAAGAAAGGAGAGGTAAGTT
>JBAGKK010303525.1:0-20025 GCA_037177015.1 Euceroptres primus
TATATATTTGTGGGTTCTTTTGGTTGGACGCCTTTTTTTTGGATTTATGAAGGAACATTTTATTGTATTTGTTCAAATTTGGTCCGTAGATTCTTGGATTTTTTTAAAGAATTTTACATATATATATATATTAGAGATCGATTGAAAAATTCACAAAAAAATTCTTTTTTTCGTGCGTCTAAAGTGGGATGATCCCTTAATTTAATTTAAAGACAGAGCAATAATTATGCAATTATTGCAAAAGACAATGATTTTAAAATCAGAGGAAATTGTTTAATTAAAATTAAAAATATAAAATAATGAATTAATTATTTAATTAGGTCCATTTAAATTAACTCCCACAAAACATAGAACGTTGTTTTAAAACAGTGATCGCAAGTTCAAATTTTAAAAATTGTTTAGTTACACGTTACACTTCTGTCCAGAATTCTTCTTTTTCGTGTTCATCGAAATTATCAATTTTAATATTGATAATCCAGGCGAAAAAAATTAGCACAAAATTACTAAAATTCTGCAAAATATCCAGGAAAGTGCGAATTTCAATATTTTCTTACATTTTAAATTTATACAAACAAAAAATAGCATAATGGTGCTAATAAGTTGCTATACAATTAGCATAGACATTTACCTTCAAAATGAGCCCAAGAATATTGAGAAGTGAATTCTTTTAAGAGAACATTGATCCAAAAAAAAGGTGTTCCATTTTTTCACCATTAAACTCAGGAGTTTAATTATTTTAATCATTATTTATTAATTCTGGACAGAATTTTTCTAAAAAAATATTATACTTAAATTAAATACTGTACCTTTTAAAAACTTGGCGTCAGATGTAAGACAAGGTGCACTTCCAAGGAAGCACCTGAAATACTGATTCCGGACACGATCATTAGCCAAAACTTGATCGATGTCGATATAATCATATTTGTCTGTATAAAGTTCAATTGTTTCTGATAAAACACAGACAATTGCTAAAGAAATCGCCAATAAAGTGAATAAAGCAGAAACTCGAGCCATTATCTTTTAGGGTTTGTTTGTTTGGGCAGCACCTTGCTAAGAACTGAATCTCCCTAACAAACAACTATGGTATTTATACACTGAGTAGGTCCTTGATTTACATAAGTTGCTCAGGACGTCAGTTGAAGGACAAGATCTTCGTTAGTACAATTAAAATAAGTATATTAAGATTTATGTAAAACATGTAATAAAATTGGAACCAGTACCCATTTACTTAGGAAAACTATATATAACAGTTTGGCTCTTTATACACAACACAAAAATAGCAGTAGATTTTGAAATCTTGAAAAAAAGCACTTTCCTTGTCCATACACGAAACATTATATTTTTTTTGCTTTTCTTTTGTTTTTATAACAGAAATTGGGTTTTATGACTAACAAAATCTTGAAAGTCCATTAATTGAATATTTATGATCGTTTGGTCTTATATGCTTTTAAATTCTCATTTCCTTTGTGTTGTATTTACATTTTTTATGTAGATTTACAAAAAAATTATATTTTTGAAAAAATTGTACAGAGAGAAGAATTTTCCCATTTGAAACTTTGGTTTTCAAACTTGATTTTTATTTGTGAGCTTAAACTATATGTATAGTTTCGATATTTGACAGAATGAATCGATTTTACTTTATAATAATAGAATGATACAAATTTTCAAATATTTATATATTTTTCAATTTTGCACTTATTATAAACAGAATAATTTGGAAGAATTTTCTCATTTACAAATAAGAAAAATAAAACTAAAAAATCATCTGTAGAAGGACAACCACATTTCTGATCTTGTTTACGTTATTTTCCCTCAAACTGGTTCACTGCAACTATCTTATGCATTCTTTTTAAATAAAAAAGAAACCTAAAACCACTCTTCATTCAGAAAAATATTCATAATTTTTAATTTTCAAAGAAAGTTCATTTCAACACATTTTAATATGTTTAATTCTTAATTAATTAATATTTTTTATTCCTATTATTATTAATTCTTCATTTATCGAATTCTTCTTTCACATAAAATCACTAAAATTAAGAAAAATGAAGTATAAAATACTTAATTATGTTAAATTAATTATGTTAAATTAAAAAATATGTTAAATTAATTATGTATTATAATAATTACATTACATATATATTGTTATTAAAATTAATAATGTTTTAATAAATCAGTGCTATAAAGATTATTTATTAATAATTTATTTATCGGATTCTTCTTTCACATAAAATTAATAAAATTAAGAAAAATGAAGTATAAAATACGTTAATTTAATTATGTATTATAATAATTACATTATACACACACATACACACAAACATATATATATATATATATATATATATAATCATTATTAAAATTAATAATGTTAAGTCAGGGCTATAAAGAAGCAGTGAATTTGATGAAATATTTTTGCATGAAAAACATTAAAAAATTCATTTTGAGTTTTTGCAATGAGAAAAAAATTGTAATTTGCTCAAAAGCTAAAAGTACAGAGTTACTTTTTGTTAATAATTTAATGATATAATTTGTATGCTTCTAGTAGACAAAACCGGTTTTGATCAGCCTCTCATCAAATGTATTTTACGTAATGAGAAGATTGGTCTGCGATAAAGAAAAGAGAAGTAGTATGACCTATCGAATGATGATTGATTTTATTCAACACTGAATTCACATTCTAATTTTTGATTTATTAGAAAATATTCAATAATAGAATACGCTAAAAAAGAACCACGTGACTATTTTTTTATTTACTGTTTTAGTCGTAAATTAATAATTCAAATGAATTTTTAAGACAGTCATGGATATAGCAATGATGAATGAACATCTGTCTTCTCTTGAAAATTTATTTTTATTATTAATTTACGAATAAAACGGTAAAATATGATTGGTCACGTGATCATCTTTAGAAGCATACCCTTAAGAATTTTTTTATCAGTCTAAAAATAAGTAGATGTTGTTCTGGATTATTTTCTGTTTGGAATAAGAAAAACAGAATCAATGCAGAGTGTATAATAATGTAATGAGAAATCAAAGAAGAATGTAACATAAAATAAAAAAAGACCAGGTGATTAGAATCAAAGTACACAAGTTTACTTTCAAGGAAACTTTATCTTCGCTGTAGTCTGAGCCGAAGGAAATTAAATTTTAATTCCAGGATTGTAAAGTTATTTTGAGGCTGGAGTGAATGTTTTATGGAGAAATAAAATTGGCAATATAAAATATAAAGAGTTATAAAGTGCTATATAATTATTATTTCAAAAATAATAAAAATATATTTTATTTTATTATTATTTTATTGTTTTTTGAAATAGTAATAAATCAATTTACAGAAACTGACGATACATTGAGGCATAATTAAATCACACAACAGTAATCAAATTGATATATGTACATTTGGTTTTTGCCTTTACTTTGATCCTTTTTCTTGTTTCAACCGAGTTGGATCAATGATATACTTTTGGATCACAGCATCCCATTTTGCAGGATAATTGCTTGAATAATGGTCGGCCACTTTATCAAACATTATCTTTTGTTTTTCTGTGCATTTCTTGCATTGGGTCAAGAAGGCTTCTGGTATAAATTCTGTTGAGAGTTAAAATTTATATTAAATTAGATTTTTTAAAAATAAAGGAGGAGGGTCAGTAAGGCCAGTTTTCTGACCCAGAGAAATAATTTATTTGTTTTTTAAGTTAGTAAAAATAAAAGTACATCTTAATGCTTTAGATGCAATTTTTCTACTTCAAATTCAAATTTTTAATAAGTACATAAAAATTTAATTATTGTTTAAGAATACTGAAACTGCCTTATTTTTTTTAATTTTGTAAATTACTTCAAGAGTTTTCTGTTAATAATCTGAAAAGTATTATAATTCAAAAAACTGTTTTGCTTAGTTTTCCGTTTAGCATAATCGTAATTTGGAGTAAATTCTGATTTGCATACCTCTAAAGAATTTTTGATCTGGAGTGACACATGGGCCAAGGTCCATAAAGCAGTCATAATATTGATCTTTTAATCGTGTGTTAGCCAAAATTTCATCAACATCAACGTAATCGTATTTGTCAGGATAAGTTTCAACCTTTTCTTCACTCAACACACAGGAAAAAATGGCAAATAATAGAAAAGAAAGAGAAGTAACTTTCAGCATTGTGAAAACAGTCTTTATGTCACTTGATATCGTGAAACTGTCTACATCTGAATTTTTCTGCACATTTTTATAGAACTTATCCCCGCTTGAAGCGTACGTCTTCTAATGAATTTTTTTCTTAAAGATATTTCAGCTTTCTGGCATCTTATTATTTGCACCGTCAGAGTTTCCAAAGGCATTAAATAATTATAAAATGCAAAAACACTGATTATGAAGATCTGTATTCAAATGGAAATTTATCACCATTTATTATACATTTTATATTACAAATGAAAGAAAAAAATTGATTAAAAAAAAATTTTCCTCATTACAAGAAACAAATTATTACGAGAACTATATCTATATAATATTTGCACATTAGAAACGTTATAAAGAAAGAAATATTTTCAATCATTCATTATTGTAGGCATGTATTGTGCACTTATCAAAGAATAATTATTCAACGTGATCGATTAGCCTTTTTTGTACTTAGATTTCTTATTCTTGAAAAACTGCAAAACCTGTTCGCAAATTAAATTTGAAACGATTTTAGATTTAAAACTAACTGATTAGAATTTGCATTTTCTGATGACAAAAAATGGTTTTTTACTTCTGAATTCTCCAACATAATGAAATAATTTCCTAATTATTGTTCTGAAGTATTTCAGTTTCCTATTTATTGTTTTATTCCTATAATTTCCTATTTATTGTTCTAAAGTATTTCAGTTACATATTGAATAAGTTTTAATTCTATAAAAAATTCAATTTTGAAAGAATTTTGAAAGATTTTGAAAGAAAAAGAAAGCAGAAAAAAATGTTAACAATAAGACAAAATGAGTATCAAAGCTATCGATTAAGTAGTAACAAAAAATTTTAGATAAAAATCAAGTCACGAGATATTCATTCATAATATATTCAAAATTTTTTGTTGCTGTCATTGCGAATGTGATGTAATACTTTTTTACCCTCAACTCTAAGAAGGTATAAGGTATTATTTCTGAAGTCGACAAATTGTAGGTGTTTCTTGTTTGGACTGGGGGTCATTTTTAAATTGTGATTGCAACTTTTATTTCTTTTTTATTAGAACTTTAGCAAATTACTTTTATTTCAAAGAATGTCCACCACTTTTCCAATTACAATTACAATTATATGTATATTATTAAATACAAATACAAATACAAATATTATCAAATTTTAAATGCATAAAAAAATTTTTAATATTCCAAATAAAAATATTCTGTGCTTTTTTGAATATTAAGTATTTAATATGATTTATTGTAATTAAATATACATATTACACCCAACTAATAATTAGCTCTTTCTTAAATAAATTAATAATAAATTTAAAAAACTCTAGTCCTTACGTTGAAAAATAGTTGTAGAAAATCCAATTAAGTTATATTCATTATATATTAATATTCTACTTAAATACTTTTAATTTATTCTTTTTATTTTATTCCTATTTTGCTTTTAATTTAAATTTATTAATTTCTTTTTAAATGAAAACCTGGGATCGGTTTTCACTTTCTACATTCCTGTAAGCCAGGTTGCCTATCAACTTCAACTACCCTTGTTTTACTGCAATTTGCACAAATTTGCAAACATCATTTTATGTTCTAAGTTTTAAACGCAACAAACAAGTAACTAATAATAGTCATTATAAGATACTCATTATTTAAAATAATTTGAAAAATATATTTTATTTCATGTTTTGGTGCCATGTAAAGGTATTAAAATAATATTAAACGGATGCTGTAATAAATTCGGTCAATACTTTTGTCGATTCAAATTCCTCGCGCTCATGTCACGTGATTTTTCTGAGGTTAGTTTTTCAGTATCGATTGACTCAAATATGTACCAAAATTCGTGCTTAAAAACTATAAAATCTATGGAATATAATATAGTTTTGCATATCTTACCGATTATTGTTATTTTTTATTCAGAAAACGGTGTTTTTCTCTGCAATTCCATTGATTTTGCTCATTTTTTCCAAAAGAAAGTGCTGCCTCCTGACAGTGTTAGGTTAGAACAACGGTGTCAGTGACGTCAGCGTCGTCAAGCGTCGGTGTATGTAAAATGGCGGACGGTGACATTGATCTGTACGCCGACGATCTTGAACAAGATTTCGCACAGGTAATTCGAAAAGCCGTTTATTATACTCGCGACTTTTGAATTGTTGAAAATAACCACGACGCCGCGTGTGGCTTTAATTTTTGGTGAGAGCGACGAGGGTGCATAAAAGAAAAATGGAGTTTTTGGCGTCATGGTGAAGAGTGATCACAGTTGTCCTGAAGCTACACGGCCAGCCCTAATGTCGAAGACAATATCTGTTTCTCCAAGAGCAATTTAATTTCCCCCAAGTTTCATAATTTTAATCAGATTTTTCCCTACGTAATAAACGGAGTTCCTGGAGTTTCGAGAAGTCGCGCTACATTTGCGGAAGTTTAGTTTCCCTCAAGTAAAATGGAGTTACTGGTGAGAAACCTTCGGACAATTCCCCTTGCTTCCTTTATCGTCAGATTACAATCGCACCTACTTTCCACGTACTCGCTTGTTTCCCTTGGAGCTCTTGGAGAATCGCCACCTTTTTACCCCGAAAATTCAACCCAGCCCATGTTCTTAATTTTAGCGTTTGTCGCATTTTATGTCATAGGTGTTTTAACATTAGATTAAAATTGTATCTTGTTTGCATGAGTATCTTTTGTATTTTATCAATGATATTTACAAGGATCAGTCTACTTCCCTGATTTGGAAATACAGAATTTCTAGCGTTGGGGGAATATTATAGAGAACTTCAACTCTGAAATTCTCAGAGAAATCTCGAAGTTGTTTGTAAATATTCACGTATGTAAGTGATTGACTCGCAAGTGATTTTTTGAACGTATAGCTGAACTTCTTTTTTTACGGTTCAGGATGAATTTGCTGGAGATGGTGTCGATTTATACGACGACGTGATAGCAGCTCCTCCAGGGGGAAATGGCGGCGTATCTAATAGTGACAGAGATAGAGACAGAGACAATTCCTCTCCAAATGAAGAAACTAATGGCAATTCTTCGTATCACCATGGAAACAACGTACAATCAGGTGGTAGTGGAAGACGACATCAACTCTACGTTGGAAACTTGACTTGGGTATGTTGCCCTTTTTTAAATAAATACAAACAACTGAATGAAGATTTTTAATGTGGCAGAATTTAAAAAACCGTTATTAAAATCATTATTTTAACTTTTGTTTCAGTGGACAAGCGATCAAGACATCTCCGACTCAATTCAAAGTGTCGGTGTCCCTGATTTCATCGAAGTAAAGTTCTTCGAAAACAGAGCCAATGGTCAGTCCAAGGGCTTCTGTGTAATTTCTCTAGGCTCCGAACAGAGCGTGAGATTGTGTATGGACAGACTACCAAAGAAAGAGCTGCATGGACAAAGTCCAGTAGTAACATACCCTACTAAACAAGCCTTAAATCAGGTGAATATCTCTTATCAATTCTTACATTCGTCCTGCAATTATTTGAAACGAAGGTTCAGCATCTACTAATTACATAAAATTTTCAGTTTGAATCTCAGTGCAAGACCCGACCAGCCCCTGCGCCTCAGCAGAATCAAAACCAGCGGCCTCACAGTCAACATCAGCATCAGCCTCAAATGCCTCCGCATCAGCAGCATCCACAGCATCAGCAACATCCTCAACAAAATCATGGCCCGAGAGGAATGATGATGGGTCCTCCACAAGGAGGGCCGAGACAAGGTCAAAGAATGCCTCCTCCGGGAATGGGCCCGCCAGGTCCTCAGGGACCTCAAGGACCTCCGAGAATGCACGGACCTCCTATGGGTCCAGTTCCAGGATCTCACCATCCTCTCCCGGGACATCCGAATCAAGGTCCTCCGCCTCCGGGTTATCAACAGGGACCGTGGAACGGACCAAGACCGAACGGGCCATCTGGACCTCCTCGAGGACCAAATGGACCTGGAGTTCCACCGCAACAAGGAATGCCTGGACCTGGTCCTGGACAACGTCCCCCACCAGGAATGGTAAATAACTTACAGTATTAATATGGATGTTAAAGGCAGAATACTATTGTAAAATAACAAGTCCACGTACCCATTGGAACGTAACTGCAGTTTGCAACGATTAAAAAAAGAAAGCATCGAAAATACGATTTGGAAATAACAAGCAGACCAAAAAATTGACGACGGAAAATGGTCAATCTCAATGAAAGAAAGTATTTCTGAAAGTTTCTTCACTCCAGATCCCTCGGAATTCACTCCTAATACTTAAAAAATTCCTGGAAACTATCAAAAATTTGAGAGCACGAATATTTTTATGCAAGGTAGTGCCAGTTAACAAGACGAAGGAATATACAATTTTCAGCCCCCTAAACGCCTTGAATCTCACCCTATTAATTTTCCACCTCTATTACTCAGGGCCATCGAGAGGGGGGCAGGCAGACAGGGATAATACCCAGGGGGCCCGCGGTCTTGAAATTTAAAATTTTTCATTTTTGAACTCCAGCCATTTAGATAGTTTAATTAGACTTAATATTTCTTTACATTCAGTTCTAAATTATTTCATGAGAGATAAAAAATTAATTGCGTTGATTTCATTAAGCATTTCCCGTTTTTACATCTCGCCAGAACATAATCACGTTTTCTATGAAAATTTTTGAAGTTACTACTTCCCATTGGCAATTAAAAATCTTTCATAAATCAGCGTCAGAAGAACGGGGGGGGGGGGCGATAATATAGAGCCGCGGGGCCCGGAGAAGCTCTCAGTGGCCCTGCTAATAATTAAAAAATTCCTGAAAGCTGCCCACGAATTTTTCGATGCAAAACAGTTTCAATTGACAAGAAGAAAGAAATATAAAATTTTCAGCCCTCTAAACGCCTCGGATTTCACCCCTTTTCCGACCCCAATACTTAAAAAAAGTCCAATAAATATTTCAGCAAATTATTGCTAATATAGTCGGTCTTCCGGTTAATATGAAGTCAAATAAAAAATTTTCTCCAAAAAAACACGTAAAACATTTATTTTTTCAAAAAAGAAATCCTCAACGTTTCGATCAACACTGCGGGTCTTTTTCAAGCGACGATAAAACAAATCTATAATTTAAAGGGGAGGAATTTTAAAGGTCACATAATTTATGTCGTCAATCAGATTACAAGATTTTACAAAAAATAGAAATAAAATCGTTATTGTCATACCTGAGTCAAAAACATTGAAGTATTTATAAAAAAAACTTCCTTTTTTAAGAAAGGTGGTAAAAATAATAATTTATAATTAAAGCCTCAAAGATCTTGTAGAGGCTCCAATATTTATAAAAATACCACATTATAATTGGTATGATGTTTACAGAAGGAGACAAACTGATATGAAGGACAAAAATTCCTCCCCTTTAAATTATAGATTTTTCGTCATTTCGGCATTTTCATTTGGCTTTTTCTCGATCTCATGACGAAAAGCACTGTATTTGTCATGTCCAAACGAAAATTTTGGCTCGAGCGATTAAATCCCTCGGCTTCGCCTCGTGATTTAAACTACGCTCTCACCAAAATTTACGTTTAAACTTGGCGAATAATGTACTATATTTTATCGACTCTTGAAAAAGACCCGCAGTGTTGGTCGAAACGTTGAGGATTTCTTTTTTGAAAAAATAAATGTTTTACATGTTTCTTTGGAGAAAATTTTTTATTTGAGTTCATATTAACCGTAAGACCGACTATGTTATCAATAATTTGATGAAATATTTATGGGAGATTTATAACGGTCGAAGAAAGAAATAACAGTTTGGATTTGTATCTGGAATTGTTTGCATATTGTTAAAAAAGTCCTGCAAACTACCCAAAATTCGAGACCACGAATTTTTCGATGCAGAGCAGTTTCTATTTAAAATGAAAAGGCCATATAAAATTTTCATCCCTCTAGAACTTTTGGCTCTCACTCTTCTTCAGCCCCTAAGACTTAAGACTTAAAAAATTCCTGGAAACTACCCAAAATTCGAGACCACGAATTTTTTAATGCAAAGTAGTTTCAATTGACCAGAAGAAAGTCATAAGAAATTTGCAGCCTCCTTAATCCTTTGGATCCCGCCCATCTTTCACCTCTAATACGTAAAAAATTCCTGAAATCTACCCAAAATTCGAGGCCACGAATTTTCCGACGCAGAGTAGTTTCAATTGAAAACGGCAAGGCCTTCAAGATTTTATTTTATTTTGTTATTTTTATTTTTTTCGGATCTCGCCCTTTTTCAGCCCCTAAGACTAAAAAAATTCATGGAGAATACCCAAAAGCCCAGACCACGAATTTTTCGATTCAAAGAAGTTTCAGTTGATAAAAAGAAATGAAATTTCTATCCCCTAGAATTTTTGTATTTCGCCCCTTTTCCATCCCCAATAATTAAAAAATTCCTGGAAACTAACAAAATCACAGACCACGAATTTTTTTATGCAAACTAGTTTCAATTGATCAGAAGAAAGTCATAAAAAAATTTCAGCCTCCTTAATACTTTGGATTCCTCCCCTCTTTCACCTTTAATACTTAAAAAAATTCCTGGAATTTACCCAAAATTCGAGGCCGAGAATTTTTCGACGCAGAGTAGTTTCAGTTTAAAGTAGTTCGGCCGCTGCGGCTTATGCGATCAACGCCCCTTTTTTATTTCACAAAATGAAAGAAATGTATTTTTCATTAAAGTACAAAATTCCAAAAGTCTCAGCGGTACAGATTTTAAATAATCTGGATTTCAAAATAGCACTTTTAACATAGAGTTCTATGGGAGGCTGTTTCGCGGGCCTGAAAAATCACAAATTGTGACGTTCCCAAGCGTTAAAACTATAACAAAAAACTGTGTGTCTTTTGCCAAATGTTATGACAATTCATTTTCAAAGAAGAAAGCTAGTTGTTGCCGTATATTTATTGAGAAATGGTAAAAAAAAAAAACAGCACTAAAACAGATAACCAAAAATTCCGTTTTGAGATTTCATTATTTTCGTTCATCAGATTGGCATTACTTACAGTTTTCGGCTGTAATCGGTCGAAGGAGGATCGATAGCCGAAGGTGCCCGAGCGCTGCCAAAACTATCATATACAGCAGTACTGTCAAATGCGAGATAAATATAAACAAAAATATTTCTATATCGCAAAATCATTATTGAAACACACCCAGCAAATCTTCTAAAATCGTGATATGAATTGTTTTCGTACATATGCTCACATATTTGCATTTTCAAAACTTTTTATAAAAATACACCATTTTGACTAGTATGTAGCAGACGGACTTCTTTAAAACCGCAAGGCCTTAAGGGCATTTGATACATAATGACGTCACAAATTACCGATCGTTTCTTATTTATATTCAGCGGGTTTATTATTAGAGAAATGCAAATATAGCACTGAAATTTTGGGAAATGATAAAGAATATATTGAGGCATCGATGTCTGGTGAGTTTCAGTTTTTATTTTCAAAAAAAATTGTTTTTCAAAATTTAGTGTTACCTTGTAATTAGGAAGTATTTTTATTACAAAAATTTAATACAACCTAGGTGGCGCCCTTGTTCTTTTCTAAAGTTTCTTTCTGCTTTGACAGCTTCGCACTCTTACCTCGATTACACTCAGATTTATTTCTTCGTTTTAATTAAAAATAAGGATTTGCGCATATTTTCATTATCCTCATTTATGATAACATCGATGTTATCTTTTTTAGTTAGCTGCAAATGCACCAGCAATTAATAATAAACGAGAATATCGCAGGTCATCCATGTGCAATCACGCCATGCCTTCAACGCATCGGGACTTCAAGGTGAACACAATTTAATTAAAAAAAGAACCTTCCGCTCCATATAAAAATTCAAGGGTACCAGACATCGATGCCCATATATATTCCTTATAAGTTTCCAAATTTTCAGCCTTTTATTTGCATTCCTTTAATAATAAACCCGCTGTATATAAAGATATTCCATATCTTTATATACAGATCTGATTTCCATCGATTGCCAATGAGTGGAAGGGAGACAGAAATAGAAAAGCAATTGAAAAACAAGAAAGATAGACTGAGATTTAGGGATGTTCGATTCTTCCGAAAAGTTCGATTCTTGAATCGGATACACGTGAATCGTTTCAAAAAATCGATTTTTTGGACCACCGTTTGTTTCGATCTTTGGAGAATCGTTCCAAAATTGCATTGAATTTGGACGATTTGGTGTAGAATCGATTCACTGAAAGATCGAATAGCAAAGAATCGATTTAAAAATTTGATTTTTTTAATCAAAAGAATCGATCTTTAGAAGAATCGTATCAGAATCGAACATCCCTACTGAGATTTCCGCGTATGATTTCCGGAGTGAACATTCCCCTCGTTTCTTCCAGTCAATTTTAAAATAATTTAAGATGACAAAATAGAACTTATTTTACAAAATAAAATTTTTATCGCAGTTAACGTCAATGCTCCGTTATGTCTTTTATCATTTCCCAAAATTACAGATCGATATTTTAATTCTTTTAATTAGTTGACTTTAGTTTTAATAAGTTGACTAAAGTTACAGTATCGTCTGTTCAACTTTTATGAACTATTCATATTCAGAAATTCATAAATATAAAATTTTCAAAATTCGATATCTCGGCGAAAAAAAAAAGATATTTTAGCAAACTCAACGTAATTCGAAAGGGGAAGACTTGTACTTTAAGATGCTGCGTATAGTTTTTTTAGAAAAAAAATCTCGATGCTACATAATCTCAAATATATCAAAAAACAGTGTTTTTTGCACTTTTCGATTAGGATATCTCAAAAACCTGACGTGATAGAGCAATTCTGAGGCCGGATACGTTTTCAGCGCGAAAAATTACTTCAGAAATAACTATTCATTATCCAGGAGCAAAAAATTTTCAAAATCTCGCAGGGTAGTGTTATTAGAAGGCAAATATAGGGCTGAAAATTTGGGAACTCATAAGGAATATATGTGGGCATCGATGTCTGGTGCCCTTGAATTTTTATATGGAGCGGAAGGTTCTTTTTTTAATCAAATTGTGTGTTCACCTTGAAATCCCGGTGCGTTGATGGCGTGATTGCACATGGGTGGCCTGAGATATTCTCGTTTATTATTAATTTTTGGTACATTTGCAGCTAACTAAAGAAGATAGCATCGATTTTATCATAAATGAAGCTAAAGAAAATATGCGCGAACCCTTATTTGTAATTAAAATGAAGAACGAAAGTCGCTGAGTATAATCGATGTGAGAGTGCGATGCTGTCAAAGCAGAAAGAAACTTTAGAAAAAGACAAGGGCGCCACCTAGGTTGCATTAAATTTTTGTAATAAAAATATTTGCCAATTACAAGGTAACACTAAATTTTGAAAAACCATTTTTTTTTTTAATAAAAACTGAAACTCACCAGACATCGATGCCTCAATATATTCTTTATCATTTCCCAAAATTTCAGCGCTATATTTGCATTTCTCTAATAATAAACCCGCTGAATATAAATAAGGAATGGTCGGTAATTTGTGACGTCACAAATTACCGACCATTCCTTATTTATATTATCAAATGCCCTTAAAAAATTCATTTTATTTTATTTTGTTATTTTTTTTCGAATCTCACTCTTTTTCAGCCCCTAAGATTTAAAAAATTCATGGAGTCTACTCAAAATCCAAGACCACGAACTTTTCGATTCAAAGAAGTTTCAATTGATAAAAAGAAAGACATGAAATTGTCATCCCCTAGAATTTTTGTATCTCGCCCCTCTTCCATCTTCAATAATTAAAAAATTCCTGGAAACTAACAAAAATCCCAGACCACGATTTTTTCGATGCCAAGTAGTTTCAATTGACAGGAAGAAAGCCATATAAAATTTTCAACCTTCTAAATGCCTTGGATCTCACCCCTTTTCCACCCTTACTACTTAAAAAATTCCTGGAAACTATCCAAAATTTGAGACTACGAATTTTTCGATGCCAAGTAGTTTCAGTTGACCAGATGAAAGCCATATAAAATTTTCAGCACCTTAAACGCTTCGGATTACACCCCTTTTCGACCAATAATACTTTTAAAAATTCCTAGAAACTATCCAAAATTTGAGATCACGAATTTTTCAATGCAGAGTGGTTTCTATTTAAAAGATCTCGAGTTTTGGGTAGTTTCCAGGAATTTTTTAAATATTAGAGGTGGAAAAGGGGCGAGATCCAAAGCCTTAAGGGGGCTGAAAATTTTATATGATTTGCTTCTGGTCAATTGAAACTATTTTGTATCGAAAAATTCGGGACCTCGAATTTTGAGTAGTTTCCACGAATTTTTACAGTATTAGGGATGAAAAGGGGGTGAAATCTAAAAGTTTGAGAGGGATGACAATTTTATGTCTTTCTTTTTATCAGTTGAAACTTCTTTGAATCGAAAACTTCGTGGTCTTAAATTTTGGATAGTTTCCAGGAATTTTTTAAGTATTAGGGGTGGAAAAGGAGTGAGATCCGGGGCGTTTAGGGGGCTGAAAATTTTATATGGCTTTCTTCTTATTAATTGAAATTACTTCACATTGAAAAATTCGTGGTCTCGAGTTTTGGGTAGTTTCCAGGAATTTTTTAAGTACTATGGGTGGAAAAGGGGTGAGATCCGAGGCGTTTAGGGGGCTGAGAATTTTATATGGCTTTTCTTTTGTTAATTGAAACTACTTTGCATCGAAAAATTCGAGGTCTCAAATGTTGGGTAGTTTCCAGGAATTCTTTGAGTATTAGGGGTGGAAAAGGGGTGAGTTCCGATGGATCTAGAGGGACGAAACTTGAGAAATACTTTCTTCCATTGAGATGGGCCATTTCCCGTCGTCAAATTTTTGGTCTCGCTTGTTTTTCCCAAATCGTGTTTTCGATGCTTTGTTCTTTTAAATCGTTGCAAACTGCAGTTACGTCGATTGGAAATTATTTCAGTGAAAGTTGTTGCTCATAATGCTTTTATTTTCATTAGCAATTCCATGGAGGCCCACCGGGACCTCCAGGTCAGGGACCGCCTCGCGTGCCTCCTGGACATCCTGGACCTCCTCCTGGCGATCCGAGAGGAGCTCCGCCTCGAGGACCTGAATGGAATAGACCACCAGGTTCGTTGAGTTTCAGTTCTAAAATATTAATACATTTGCACTTCTTCCTAGTTGAGTCTTTTACTTTTTACAGAGTAACTTTAAAATTACTTTGTGGATCAATCCTTAAGTAACACGAAATGAAACTTCATTCGGCAGGTTTAACTTTTTAAATGTCTTCAAATTTCCTTGTTGATCACCTTGAAATTTAGGGCATGCAATTTCAAAGTATTCAGAGTAAAAATTTTCAGATTTGAAGCTTTTGAATTTTAAGCATTTTGAAATCTAGATGATTGTAATTTCGAGTGCCTTCAAATTAGGACGTCTTTCATTTTAGACACTATATCGACGCCTCCATTTAATATAATGCTATTTTCATTTGGCGCTCTGTATGTCTATCTGCTATGCTTATACACAGCAGATAGTCTTATACACGGCGCCAAACGCAAATAGCATTATAGGGTCATTCCATGAATGATCACCTGAAATTGATTGCGGTCATATTTTAGAAAAATTTTTGATTGGTCTATAATTATTTCTTATATTTCTAGATTCGATTCGTGTATTTTAAGAATAATAAATTATTTTTCATTAAGCCAGAAAAAATTTTTGAAAACATCTAGACGTGTGAAAAATGGCGATAGTACGTCATTTTTAAAATGAATTAAACACTACAGTTACTTATTTAAAATTATGTAGAGAGAAACCGTGGGATTAGGGATGATTTAAATTTTAAATTTATTATCTATAATAACATTTTGAAGTTATAGTGGAAATAGAAGAAATATATGTTTGAAGTGAGCTGTGAAAATGTGTCATTTTCGTAAAGTTTGATAATTTATTACAAGCAAAATACACTGCCGAAAATTTTAAAACTTGTTTCAGAATGAAGATTAATACCAACTTTTTGCACGGCATTCAGTAAAACTGCTCATCAAAATTTATTCTTTCAGATTTTTGTCCTTAAAATCCTGAAAATTAGCAAAAAACACAACTTTCAAATCCGCGTATTTCCGAATATACATTTTTAAAAAAAATTTATCTGCGCGAATAAATTATTTAAACTTATGTCTATCACTCACAAAAACTTCGCGGATGTACTTTGCGTGGTTTTCTTTTAAATACCGTTTAAAATTTTGTCTCGATCTACCGATTTGGACAGACTTAACCAAAGTAGGTAAAGCAAACTGAAGGAAGCAGTCAACGTATCGATTATTTTTTTGTTTTTAATTTAAAATTCAACACAAATTCCATACCTCAAGTAAGTACAATGAATCACTAATGTCAATCTATTTCGAAATAATTTCAGGGTTACTACAAGCCAGGGGAAGTAGAGAAAAATCTGAAAGAGTCAGGGAATTTTTTTTCAACAAATTATAATTGTAAGTCAATGATTAAAATTATAATTAACCAATTATAATTATATAATTACAATTATGTCAGATAACGGTCAGGAAAAATGAAAAATTGATCAGGAAAAATGAAAAATTAGTCAAGGAAAATGAAAAATTGGTCAAGGAAAATGAAAAATTGGTCAGGGAAAAGTCAGGGAATTTTGAAATTGGGATGTTATATCAACTCTGAATTTGCAGGAATAAAATTAAAAGCACGTCCTATTTTAACAGGTTAAAATAGGACGTACATAAGTCTATGTACCGAAATTTTATTTAAAGTTAATTTATATATGTTTGTGTGTGTGCGTCTGTTTTTTTTAAATTCCTATTTCTCATCCAAGAATTTCTTCTGCTTATTCTTTATATGTAAATTTTCATATTTTAATATATTCTGAACCAATCATGTTCAGGAGTGTATTTTTTATGCAATTTCTTACCTCCCTCTTTCTCTTTCTCCTTGTAAAGAATAGACAGAAAAAGTTCATGGTTGAGAAATAGGAGTTATCTAGAAAAAAATAGACACACATATACACAAACATAAATAAATTAACTAAGAATAAAATTTAAGTACATAGGTTAAAACAGGATGTGATTTTAATTTTGTTGATATGCAAACTCTTGAAAAAAAACCCAAGAATCCACCGACCAAATTTGGACCAACACCGTGAAATGTTTCTTTATGAAACCAAACAGGGGCCCAACAAAAAGAATCCACAAAAATAGGAAAAAAAATTATTGGTCGATAAATGGAATTTTGAATTGGATTTCGGTCTAATTTGAATTTCTTAAATTTTAATTTTATTCTTGCAAATTATTTCAAAATTGATTGAAATTAGTGATTCATTTTACTTACTTGAGGTATGGAATTTGTGTTGAATTTTAAATTCAAAAAAGAAAAGTAATCGATACGTTGACTGCTTCCGTCAGTTTGCTTTACCAACTTTGGTTAAGTCTGTCAAAATCGGTCGGTCGAGACAAAATTTTAAACGTTATTTAAAAGAAAGCCACGCAAAGTACATCCACGAAGTTTTTGTGAGTGATAGATATAAGTTTAAATAATTTATTCGTGCAGATAAAATTTTTTTTTTAAATGTATATTCGGAAATATGCGTGTTCGAAAGTGGTGTTTTTTGCTAATTTTCAGGTTTTCGAGGACGAAAATCTAAAAGAATAAATTTTGATGAGCAGTTTTACTGAATACCGTGCAAAAGGTTGGTATCAATCCTTATTTTGAAATAAGTTTTCAAATTTTCGGTAGTGTATTTTGCTTGTCATAAGTTATCAAACTTTACAAAAATGACACATTTTGACAGGTCACTTCAAACACATTTTTCCTCTCCTATTTCAACTATAACGCCAAAATATCATTATAGATAATAAATTTAAATCATCTCTAATTGCATCGTTTCTCTCTACTTATAGGGCGTCTACTCACCCTGAAAAACCTGGAATTGTCAGGGAATTTTTGCATACCTGGAAATACCTGGAAATGTCAGGGAATTTTTTTTAAAGTCAGGGAATTTTTTCGAGTGTACCGGAAACTTTTTTAATTGTAAAAAAATTAAATAACGATATTCACAAGGACTGGAAAAATATTATTCGTAATAAACTCGTGACATTACTTCCTTATTCCGATTTGGATTGAACGCAGAGGAGTTTAACGTATTAAGTAAACATTATTTTGAAATACATCTGCTATTTCACTGTTTTATCATCCTTCATATTTTTTTCTAAATTTATTAAATTTAAATAATTATAATTTAAACATTCACATGTGGATAAGAAATGAGGTTACTCAATTATTAGATAATGCTTTAATGGGGGGGGGGAGGTGTTATAAAATCCCGTATTCCATACTTGAATGGCCAAAAAATGATACCTGGAAAAGTCAGGGAATTTTTTTTTAGGATTTGAGTAGACACCCTGTACTTAATTTTAAATAAGTAACTTTAATGTTTAATTCATTTTAAAAATGACGTACTATCGCCATTTTTCACACGTCCACATGTTTTCAAAAAATTTTTCTGGCTTAATGAAAAATAATTTATTATTCTTAAAATACACGAATCGAATCTAGAAATATAAGAAATAATTATAGAGCAATTAAAAAATTTTTCTAAAATATAACTGCAATCGGTTTAAGGTGATCATTCATGCAGTGATCCTATATTGACAGTTGGAAAATATTTTTAAAAATAATTGTTTTCATTTGTAATTTTCCAACAGATATCGACGCCTCCATTCAATATAATGCTATTTGCATTTTAAGCTCTTTAAAAGTCTATCTGCTGTGCTTATACACAGCAGATAGTCACATGCAAATACTACTATATTGAATGAAGGCGTCGAGATATGTTGGAAAATTACAAATAAAAACAATTATTTTTAAAAATATTTTCCAACTGTCTCATTTCTCGTTACTTTAAATTTTCGAAAACTACTTTATATACCAAACGATATTGATGCTGTAAGAGTTGTAGTTGCACCCTTATTCAAAATTAGTCCATTTAATAAAATTGGGTAAACTGAATTTTTTTGCGCAGGCAATTATGAACTAGAATTTAGTTTTGTTTTCGAAACCTTTAAAACTATATTCACTAATTCTGGTTGTAGCACACAGTTTTGCTTTATTTAATTCTTTCTCCTTGATTACACTACCTTCCTACTGTTTCCGAGTTGATACATTGTTAATAAAATTGATAAGTTTAGTAAAGAAATCGATTGATTTATGTAGGAATGCATCCTGGGCCTCAGGGACCACCAGGTTTCCCTCAACATCAACATATGCAAGGCCCTCAACCTGGCCAAGGCCCACCACAAAGAGGACCTCCGCCAGGTTCTATGGGTGGTGAGCATTACACTCCGATAATATGAATTTAATTTTTTTTACAGAAAATGTGTTTTGCGTGATATTGAGGGAAATTTTTTTCCATTTGTGTGCCAGTGTGTAAATTATTCGAATATACTTATCGCTTGAAATAAGGCCTGGCTCGGGGGTAGACGGCCTTAAAGTCGACTCTTATGTCAACATTCAGGACCGCAAATATAGTCTCTGAACGTACAAAAGTAAATGCGCAGAGAGTCGCGGTGTAAACAATTTCTGGCGGCCCTGACCGTTCAAGCGATGGCCTTCAGTGTCGCCCGTCAAGGGACACTTGGGGTGGGGGGGGGGGCAGAATCAGTGAAATGTGAATGACCATGAAGCTGGCCTTATTTACAACGGCCCCATTTCCAGCGATGAGTGAATTCAAAATTATTTTCTAGGGCAAAATGACGGTAATTATCTGCGTGAAATATTTAATTATTTATTTTAAGAGATAACAATATTGTGTGTGTGTGTGTGACGCGATCTGAGAAAAGGGACCTAGTGTCCAAAAAATCATTTTTCAGGTTTTTACACTTTCTAATAGTTTTTGAGATGATCTTTCCAACGGTGCAAACAGAATTTTTTTATCTG
>JBAGKK010303626.1:0-20021 GCA_037177015.1 Euceroptres primus
TCGCTGAGTTATCGTGGTTCAAAGCCAGCAGTGATTTTTAATAGTGCTTGCGTCAATCGATCTCATAATTTCCGACGTTAGTGTATGGCGGAAGGCCAAAGAGATCTTTATTCCAAAACCGGGAACGGATTCATACTATCAGGCTAAGTCTTTTTTATCAATAAGCCGTACATCGTTTACGCTTAAGACACTGGAGAATCTGGTGGATTTTCACATCAAGGAGGAAGTCTTGACAGACAAGCCACTTCATGTGAATCAATCTGCCTTACAGAAAGGCAAGTCTACCAGAGACGTTCTTCATGCGTTTACGTCTCGTATCCAGAAAGAATTGCGAGATGGGCAAGTATCGATTGCGGCTTTCTTTGATATAGAAGGGGCGTATAGTAACACCCCTATTAAATCGATAAGCAACTCTCATGGGATTAGCCCCACTGTCAATAGATGGATGCGTTCTATGCTGAATGGCAGAGTTGAAAGTACCTCACTACATGGCAATAAGATGAGAGCGAAAGTAGCTAGAGGATGCCCGCAGGGGGGTGTCTTATCTTCCACTCAATGGACGTTGGGGCTAGATGACCTTATTAGGAAACTGAACGAGGAAGGTGATTATACTTAAGGTTACGTTGACGACTTTGTGATCTTGGTTACACGTTATCTTAGTTGAACTCATGCAGACGTTGCTTAACATAGTTGAACGTTGGTGTAGCGACCAAGGCCTATCCGTCAACCCGGATACAACGGAGCTAAAGGTTTTCACGAGGAGGAGGAAGCTTCCGGACCTTAGAAAACAAAAGTTCTATGGCAAAGAGGTTGAATTTTCCATAATGGCGAAGTATTTGGAGTTATATTTGACGCCAAATTACTTTAGAAGGTACATGTGGAAACGGTAATTAAACAGGCCAGACTGGCCTTCTGGGCTTGTAGAGGTGCAGTTGAAAAAAACTGGTGGATTAAAACCCAAGGTTGTTTATTGCTTGTATACTGTGATATTCAGGCCATTAGTCACCTATGCTTCATTGATATGGGTTTCCAGGACTGATTTAGTCAGTACAAAAAATCAGCTGGAGAGCCTGCAAAGAGAATTTTGGTTGGCAATCACTGGTGCGATGAGAAGAACAACAGCTGCAATAAAGACTATCCTGGGTCTGCCGCCTCTGCATCTTTATATCAAGAAGGTGGCAGCGACGGAGCCATATAGACTCTCTGTAAGGGGAGATTGTAGTAAGTTTGGGAACAGGAGCTTTAATGAGGTAATGAATCATGTTCTATCGAAGAATCCATTGTTAAGAATGGAGACTGGTGGAATATTAAGGCGTCTCATTCATGAAGCCTTTTAAAGTCATATTTCCTCGGAGATAGGACTGGCATGATAAAAATATGAGAAGCAAATTGTTTAAGCCAGGAGGACTGATTTGGTACACAGACGGATCGAAGGACTCCGCTGGTACGGGGGCTGGAATTTATTGGGAGGTACCCAGGGTTGAGTCATCTACAGTACTGAGTGTTTACCCTATCGTATTCCAAGCCGAGATAACAGCAATTAAAGTCTGTGCTGAGGAGATATGCAGGCAAGCATATACAGGTAGGAATATCTACATATGCTCAGTCAGCCTGCACTTGTGTCTTGGCAGTCGGTAGAAATAACATCGAAGCTCGTCATGGAGTTGCCTTCAGAGCCTTCTTTGTGTGCTTGGGAACAATTAAGGTAAACTGATCTGGGTCCCTAGGCATGAAGGCATCACAGGGAATGAAAAGGCTAACACTCTGGCGAAAAGAGGAGCTAGGAATCCTCTTATAGGACCAGAGCCTTTCTGTGGTATCTCCCTGGCATCACTGAAAAATAAAATTGATAAGTTGCTTTAGAAAGAGCAGGGAAGAAGCTTGACAGAGACGAGGGGCTGTAGAGACTCCAAGAAATTTACAAGAGGACCATGTGCTAGGTGATCGAAAGAGCTCCTGCAAATGGAAAAGAAGCAGATGAAAATGGTCGTGGAAATGATGGCAGGTCAGTGCCGTCTGAAGAAGCACTTGCATAACATTGGGATTGTGAACGATCCTCAATGTCGAATGTGCCAGAATAATAAGGAGTAAGCGTTTCATGTACTTTGCGAGTGTGAGGCTGATGGACGTCAGAAAAAGGCATCTAAGAGAATACTTCCTTAAGGCAGAGTGCTTTGAGGACATAATCTATAATTCCAATATACGCGTTTATGGCAGCCGCCCTATCCGACTTGGAAGAAAATGGCTGTGATTATATGACTCTGGTGTGGCGCTGCTGCGTTTCTGGCTGAAAACGTGTTTTTAGTAAATAAAAATGTCTTAAATGTCAAAAACATTAATTTTTTTTGCAGAAAAGGATGAAACGACTCTTCATACAATTTTTTTCTCTACAGGTTTTTTAAAGCGTTGTAAATATTTTAAAGTGAAATCGCCAAATTTACTGACATGAAACTTTTATTTAAGGTAATCATGTACATTGGACACGCTTAGAAAAAAGTTTTAGTAAGGTATAGAAAGGGTGTCAGAAGTAGTTTTCAAAAGTTTACGGAAAATGTGCCCTTGAAATTTTTTTCGGGAACAAATAAGCATTTTAAAAAAATGTGATGAAAGTATTCAGCTGCAGTATTCCAGGGTTAAATAATAAAATGAAATAATAAAATAGAATGATAAAATTGTTTTACAAATTAATTGTTTTATTGGCTTTAAATTGAAAAGATCGAAGAATATTATTTTGTGAATACTTACTACATCCTGCTTGAATTGTGATTTTGAAAAGTAAACACGTAAAGATTGACCGCGCAGTTTTCTGTCTAGCAATAATAAATAAGTTGCTATTTTATACTCTGTTCGATTACTTTGCACCATTCGTTTCCATACTTCTTCACTAGTTTCTTCATAAAGTGCTGACATAGTATTTAGGACTTCTTCATCCTTCTCAAACTAATAACAGATTATGTACTTTATATTTCATGGGCATCCAACTTATTGTTAAAAATATCAAATTGATTGCAGCATTAAAAAGGAGTAAAAATTTATGACGCAGCTTCGATATTTTTTATATAGTCTGTACAGCAAGAAAAAATGCAGCAAAAGTCGATAAAAACTGCTGATTGGGAATGAATCATGGATATAATTTGAAAGAGGAGAGATTGATCCTCGGTGGAATATAGTGAAAATGACGCAATTCCTCTTTAGCTATTTGTGAGCATTCATTTTTTCTAAAGAAGTATGATTTACTGGCCAAGAAAAGAAAAAATAAAATGTTTAAGGGACGTCAAAATTTGGGAATGCAGCCTTTAAAGAATTTGAAATACTTTAAGTTGAGGAATAAAACACAAGCTGAAAGACATCCCTAGCAATACATATATTTAAAACCTGCTGTGGTTGTGAAGTTATTCACTGTAAAATATGAAAGTGAAATTTTCACTTTGTTGCCCTTTAAGTTTGATATCTGCATGAAAAATAGTCCAAATAACTTCATACATTGCTTATTCCAAACAGAATTTTCCAGAGAAAGTAATCATTATGATGAAAATTAATTTTCAGGATCAGAAAAAAAGTTATTTAACAAATTGTCATTAAAAATTAAAAAACAAAAAAAGTGAAAGTTAAGATTTTTACTATTTTCTATTCTCGTTAATATCTTCAAAACCAGTGGTTCTATTTTGATCCAAAAGTGATCAATTTGAAGCTTGTTTTATATAGATTAGATCCGCAAACTTTCATCAACTTCTGACCATTTTGCTTTAAATGACAGCAAATTAAAAATAATTTGACTTATTTTATGTCTACAATTGGTTAAAAAATGTCAATGTGACTCGAAAAATATAAAAGAGACAATCAATGACTTCCACCATTCGTCGTAGAGTAATCTTTCCTCTTTCAAATTATAACCATGAATTAGTCCTAGTCAGCAGTTTTCGCTGAATTTGCCGTATTTTTTCTTGTTGAACAGATGCTTGTAGTTTTTCTAAAACTATTTTACATTATAGAGTTTATTATAGATATTAATAAAACTCTACTTAATCTTTGAAAATTTATTACATTAGCTTTCTTCACGAACGTGACTGGATTTAAGAATCCAGTTGTGATCCACGAATGATAGCAGAGTTCTTGTATGTTAATCCTTTTAGTTGGATCAGTTTGTAACATGGCACGGATTAATCTCTTACTACTCAAAGAAAGCCAACTAGGCTCATCATATTTTCCACTCTGAAAAGACAAAATTTTCAAAATTCGAGCATTATCCAATTTAACATTTAAAAACTTACTAGAATTTTTTTATAGAGATTCTCGATGTTATTATCGTCGAAAGGGAGAAAGCCGCAAAGAAGAGCATAAAGAAGAACTCCCATACTCCAGATGTCGACTTCAGAACCTAGCAAAAATATTGAATTAAAAAAAAACACACTTTAAACCTTATCTATCCGCAATCTGCTCTTGGATGTTTAAATTACGAATGAGTTATACGCAATCATCGTAAATTAAGATACCATCTACACGGGAATCTATTAAAACACATTCGATTATACCATATACATAAAATTATTACTGAGAGAGCTATTCTTTTATACATCAAAATCAATGCATCAACGTAAAGTATAACTGTGAGTACCAGTGACGTTCCACAAGAATGTCAGATCCGGTTTATATGTATTATGTCACCAGTTAGAGTATAGATTAAAGTATTATTTGAGATCGAAAACCCAAAATCGAAATTTATGACGCTTCTTCACAAAAACGCGAATATCTACTAAACTACAATCGACCAAGTGAGCTCCTTTCCCACGAAACGTCACAATTCTTTGTCTTGAAAATTAATTTTTATTTACCGTAACATGATTTTTTCACCATGATATTCAAGTTAGAAGTAATGAATTTTTGACAGAATTTTATATCTCAACTTCAACTCTTGGCCAGAACTAGAAAAAATTAATTTAAAAATTTTGTATTTCCTAAGCAGAATCTGTAAGATCTTAGCTTTTATTTAATCCATCAACCATTAAGAAGTCTTGAAGGGTTCTCAAAATATTAATTTATTTAGGTGAGCAATCAGAATCCACCGTCGATCGCGTACTCTGCACGTTCGTTGCCCACACTCGAAATCCTGACGTGATGGACAAATTCTGAGGTCAGATTCGGATTCAGCGTATAAAATTACGTAAGAAACCACTCTTCATTCGAAAACAAATATCGAAAGCTCTTATTTCACAGGCCTGTGTTCTCTCTAAAATCAGATACTCCTTACAAACTGAAGGTAAAAAATTTTTAAAAAACTTTTGGAAAATTTATAAAAGTTCGCGCTGAATTCTATATAGAATTCTTTGAGTCAGATGGTGCCTTGATAATCTCGATATAACCGCGAAAAAAGTAATTCCGCTTGTTTTTAGTAGAGGGGGTGGCTCAAATATGAAATACCAACTCATTTTCTATGGATTGCCGGAACTTTATCAACCAAAATGTAAAAAATAGCTCGTTTGAAAAGTAATTGAATAACCTTTCAAACGGTTCTATTAATTTTTGCTCCTATCGATGGTTTTCCGAAAATTTAAATTTTGTGAAAAACGAGGTTTTTGAAAATCCAAAAAAGGTAGCTCTCATGTGACATACTTAGAAATATTGTAAAAAACAAGAAAATTTTTATTAAGGTAATTCAGGACATGGACAATTTGATACCTGCGTGCTAGACTCTCCTATCTCGGGTTAGCAGTTTAAACTCTCCATTCTCGGGTTTGCAGTCTATACTCTCAACTCTCGGGTTTGTAGTCTAAATCCTCGAATCTTGATTTTTATAGGTTTACATGAGAAGCATATGGAAATTTTTAGAGCTATAAGAAATCAAAAATATGTCTAAAAATATTATCGCACACTACAATGTTTTTTCTAGGCACTTTCATCAACATTTACTGCCTAAAATATGCTTAAAATAGTAGTGTAAATAAGCATTAGGAACATATACTCTAAATATTTATTTATATAAATATTTTTTCTCGTAAATAAAGTTGTTTTAATTTCAAATGCAAGAAGAAATTGGTTTGCAGAATGATTCTATTCTATAAAACAGTTTTTTGACAATTCTCTCTTTGCTTTTTATATACTTCACCTACATTACCATATTTTTATAAATGATAAATAATTACATGACGACTCCAATAGTTATATTGATTCATTTTTGGTAAAAATCGAGATTCGAAGGTTTAGACTGCAAACCCGAGATTCAAAGGTATAGACTGCAAACTCAAGAATAGAGAGTTTAAACTGCTAACCCAAGATAGGGGAGTCTAGTACGGAGGTACCGAATTATGAAAAAAACTATATGCAATAATTTTGCACACCCACAGGTCCGATATTGCACCAGCATAGCCTGAGTGAACCCAGTTGTTACATACGATACATAGATAAAAGAAATATATAATATTAAAGTTGTTATTTTATATTAGCTTATAATTTTATGTTATTGTAAGTGTTTTTAAATGTTGGTTATTTTCTAGGTAAAAATGTATTCCATAATCGAGCCACCCTTGGTATTTCATATTCAAGCCACTACCTACAAAATGTTTACGTCTATAGAATATAATCTCTAAATAGAAGAATCTCCATAAATTCCAATATTGTTCTCCTAACTTTACTCTACTGTTACATGCAGAATTTATTAACCAAAGTTTATTTACTACATGATAAATAGACATTAAACACTTTACTGGAATAAACTCGAAGGTATCACTTTTACATTTTCTGCTCTCACGTTTTGTAAGACGCACATAAAAAGACTATACTAGCACTATTTTCTACTCCCCCAAGAGTTAAATGTTCCCACTATTACCAACACATTACACTTTATATCTAAGCAAAAACCCGCCTATTCCATAATCGAGTCATATTCTATTTTCGAGCCATCTCCTCCATTCTTAATTTATTATTTTTTACTTTATTTATTTTTTTATTCTTCGAAAAAATCAAAAGTCTGCAACGGTCTTCTAATTATCCTCGTATTAGAAGTACAGTCGCGAATGAACGAATTGTAGAATTGTAAAATGCAAAATTCTCGGTCATTTAAAATCAGGTTGTATTCTCGAGAATATGACCGAGAATATTCTCCTTCTGGAGAATTTATGAGAATTTTCGATTTTTAACAGTTTAAATCACGAAAATGTAGAGAGAACTTTTTCGAGTCTGTTAACTATAAACAATATATGTATTCTTTGAGATGCAAAAATGTGGAAATGTATCAACACTGTCACATAAGAGTTTATGAAAGTATGAGAATGGCAGCTCGGTAAAGACCAAAAATAAAATTTATTTATAGATTAAAATTGATACTTAGTGGAAGGGGAAAGGGAAAAGGAGGGGGTAAAATCCTTTATTTTCACTAAAAAGTATCTTTCAATTGGTATGTTTGACAAAACTGAGTGAACCTATATTTGAACGTTTTGGTAGTCCTAAAAAGGACCGATTTAGTTGGATAAGACAAGGACCAGAAATGGTTCTGAAAAGGACCGTTTAGTTGCTTTCTCGAGAAGGGAGGTTCGTCAAGATGGTTAATATTCAAATCCTGGCAATCCTTTCCTTCTAAATATTTCGAATTCTCGTTCGCATACTTGCTGGATCGGCTTTGCGGCGAGTCTAAAGGGGGGGGGGGGGTTAATCCTGAGAAGATGATGCCACCGGTCTGGGTCCCAAACCAAGGGATCTGATGGAGGTGATCTATGCTGAGGACTGGAATCAAACCAGGATTTAAGCACCGGACTTAAATGGAACGTCCTTCAAACAGGGAGTTGGATGAGTGTAAGTCACTAAATATTGCCGGGTTGGCGACGGGGTGCGATGTATGCGGTAGGTTGCTCCCTGCCTGTCGAGAGAGACAAGCTCATATTTAAGAAAAGAGAAGGATGGCTGGAGGGAGGTCCGTGCTACCGGATGGTGTTTAGCTGCTAAAGGGTTGCCACTGCTGATCTCAGGACAGGAATGTGTCGATGCGGTTTGTGAACCGATTTGAACGTTTTTTTGTTTTAAATTAAAGCTAATAAGATCCGCATAAGTCGACCAGGGCCAATTTTAAAAAATGTTTTTTATTTTTTTTATATATTCAAAAATTGGGAAAAAATTTTTTTTTAGAAGAGTACCAGTTTTCGCAAAATACTTGGATTCAATTCAAAATACCTACAATCAATGAATTATTGAATTTGTTATAAACAAATAAGTGAGTGAAAATGGATTCATAGGGATTGGCAGTGATTCGTGAATTGATTTGCACTAATTTGAACAATTTATAGACAAAACTGTTTTTTAATTGAATTCATGAAATATAATAAATAAATTATACGAAAATTATACAAAAATGTCACAATATTATCAGATCTATTCATCAAATAAAAACTGATGATTGTTTAAACAAATTTAATTAACAAATGCACAGTCTTGCTATTTTTAGAGGTAAAAACTTGGGTTTTTCAACGTAATGAAGTGTAAATAATTAATTTCGAAACTTTTAGGTGTAACAAATTTTTATCATCTTAGGCATTTTTTCAGAAAAAAATTGCGTTTCTTTAGAGTATTAGCAGACTGTTACTTAATAATGGCTCTGTGCTATCGGTCGATAACAATTGATAATTGTTTGAACAAAATTAATTAACAAATGCATTTTTCGGCTACTTTGAAAGGTAAAAACTTGGTCTTTTCAACGTAACCAACTATTAATTACTAATTTTTAAACTTTTTTTTTTAAAAACTCGATAACGATCCACTATTGTTACTGTCATTAATAACTTTATAGGCAAATTTGTTGTCCTCTCATACATTTGTAAACAAAAACTTCCATTTTTCTTGTGAAATATATAGACAATTACTTAGACATAACTCCTTGCTATCATTTGATAACAAACGATGATTTGTTAAACAAATTATTAGATTTTGTACTGCTGGACAGACACGTTATACACACTAACTAAGTAATTTCTAGAAGCATTGTTGCAGCTTCTGGAAGCAATGGTCTTTCTGGCTTTACAAAATCTGTTCTGAAACTAATTATGTAAAGATCATCGGAGAATAAGAGGTAATGCAGTAAATCAGTATTTGTGTCAATACGACTGCCTTTTCTGGTATTGTTTTCCCTGCATCTTTTAAAGTCTTTATTCTTAGCTTCTTGTGCCTCTTCTGATGATTGACAGATCGGAACAACGAGGGAGTCGATTATATTGGAACCATGAATTAGAACTTTATGCATTGATGCAGGCATGAAGTACCAACTGTATTTTTGTACATACAAATCTGCTGTTTTTAGACAATGTTCGCGAAACTTGTTTGTATCGATGGCTTTACCAGATGCAACAAATTGAAGCAGTAGGTAAAAGTTTTTTAAAAGTTCTACATCGAAGCCAGTAATTTTGAAAATCGTCTGATAATTTTCGAAGAATTTTCTGGCTGTATTTCCATTATTGGAAGAGCCAACACCTTGTTATGGGGTGTCCGAAATTAGGCCAAGTTGTTGACGAATTTCTCTTTATTAGTTCTTTCCTGGTATCGCGAACTTTTTTGTCTACGTCTATTTTACATGCCCAGGTTTTAACTGGCAACCAATAGCTAATGTTCAGTATGCATTCCATTAGCCTAATCCATAAATGCATGACTTATAATCCGAACTCTTTATTTTCTTCTCTTTTCAGGACTTGCGTTAAATTATTCATCTCACTTGGTTTTACATGACAGATAGTACAATTCGCGGCAGATGATGTTCCAGTGAAATGTAGGCATACTTTGCCATCAAGCATTGTGCGAATGAGTTCGTGTTCTAAAAAATAAACGAAGCTATCAATTTCGACTTTGCTTGGTTTCAGTCTTTTCATTTGCTTGTCAATATTGCCAAATTCATGTAAAATTTTTGATTTTGTTTCTTTAGCATACTCAAACATTATTGGCACACAATTTTTTGGCGAAAAAGGTCGAAGATTTTCCCAAATTACTGGCGACGATGGATCTGTTAAGCATTCAATACGAAGAGAAACCAAGGACATTTTGATATCAATTTTAAATGTTTCACATTTTCAGGTTTTACGTCTTTAACTTTTAACAGTCTCGCATCAGTGTGTTCTAAAAGGTCTTGCAATTGAATTGTGGCTCCTGTTTCAGTAATCCGTATTGCAGTACTTGGTGGATAACAGTTGGTTTTTGCATTTGTAACCTGTTTGTAAGGAGGAAGGATATCTGCGTTTTTGTCTTTTAAGAGATTCCTTAAAAGTTGTCAATTGACAATTTTAAATCAACAAAAATGTAATTGTCTTTTTACTTTCGACTGCTGATTCAACATTCATCGTGTCATTTTCAATACCCTTTTTAATAATTTCAATCGCAGTCTTGTTGTTCAAAGTCTGTAAATTAGGAAACAAATCAACTTCATCTCCAGAAACTGACTGTTTAATTGCCTCAATTCTTCTTTTCTTGGTTTTTTCAGAGCATTCTTCGAAGCTCTTTGTTTTTCGAATATGTGAAAAGGCCTCCTCGGATGCTGAAAAGTTTGATTCTAACCAGGTTTTATTTTGCTCAAGAAACCTTTCTTCTCGTTTTTCTCTACCTGTAAAAGATAGCTTCCATTTTCTGGAAAACACTGGAATAAAATAGCGAGTAAGGTTAATGCGAATAATCTCTTTGAAACTGTCAGAAGGTTTATACCCTTCCTGAATATAACTCAGTAAAACTTCTGCCGTTTTAGAAGTTGAATGTATGAGCACATTACTCAATTTCCTATTTGAAATTTCAAGAGAATCCATGCTTTATTACAGAACGTTCTAATCCAAAAAAATTTCAAGTAACGTGAGAATTGAACTCAATGGTACATCTAGTAAGGGAAACTTACCTACAAAAAACAGTTCGTAAGAACGATTGTGCTCGCAACAAATAAAGAAAACCAAAACACAACAAAATAAACATAAGATATTTTGGTGCTCCTAAAAGTAAGAGATACTAAATCAAAGTGATCGCAAGTGAAAACAAAGTCAATGTGAACGCAAAAATGCACACTGTGCACCCCGCCTTCACGTGTTTCTTCATAAAACAAATGAATATCGGCACCACATGGCACTAACTTCACAGCGTGCATTTTCGCGTTCACGTTGACTTTGTTTTCACTTGCGATCACTTTGATTTAGTATCTCTCATGTACAAACATACAGTTGGTACTTCATGCCTGCATCAATGCATAAAGTTTTAATTCATGGTTCCAATATAATCGACTCCCTCGTTGTCCCGATCTGTCAATCATCAGAAGAGGCACAGGAAGCTAAGAATAAAGACTTTAAAAGATGCAGGGTAAACAATACCAGAAAAAGCAGTCGTATTGACACAAATACTGATTTACTGCATTACCTCTTATTCTCCGATGATCTTTACATAATTAGTTTCAGAAAAGATTTTGTAAAGCCAGAAAGACCATTGCTTCCGGAGGCTGCAGCAATGCTTCTAGAAATTACTTAGTGTGTTAACGTGCCTGTCCAGGAGTACAAAATCTAATCATTTGTTTAACAAATCATCGTTTGTTATTAAATGATAGCAAGGAGTTGTCTAAGTATTTGTCTATATATTTCACAAGAAAAACGGAAGTTTTTGTTTACAAATGTATGAGAGAACAAAAAATTGTCTATAAAATTATTAATGACAGTAACAATAGTAGATCGTTATCAAATTTTTTTAAAAAAGTTTAAAAATTAGTAATTAATAGTTGGTTACGTTGAAAAAACGCAGTTTTTTTGTAAAAGTAGCCGAAAAATGCATTTGGTAATTTAATTTGCTTAAACAATCATCAGTTGTTATTGGATGAATAAATTTGATAATATTGTGACATCTTCGTATATATTTTGACCAATTCAATATTATAAACTTGATTTATTTCAACATAACTACCTGCTATGGATAATTGTTTATAAATTTTATTTATAAAATAACAATTTATTTATTATATTTCATAAATTAAATTTTTGTTCGTTTTTGTCTATAAATTGTTCAAATTTAGTGCAAATCAATTCACGAATCACTGCCAATCCCCATGAATCCATTCTCACTCACTGATTCGTTTATAACAAATTCAATACATTTTTAAACAATTCCTAAGCTATTGGACAACTTTTCTGGACAGTTGTTTCAATGATTCTAGGTATTTTGGATTGAATCGAAGTATTTTTCAAAAACCAGTACTTTTCTAAAAAAAATTTTTTTTTACATTTTTGTTATTAAATTAAAAAAAAATAAATAAAAAACTTTTTTCAAATCGGCCCTGACCGATTTATGCGGAATTTTATTAGCTTTAATTTTTTAAAAACGTTCAAATCGGTTCATAAACCGCTCCTGAATATCAATTTGTCCAGAGACATTTTTTTAACCCCGCTGTGCGGCGCGGCACAGTGTGGATTGGATGAAAAAATGTTCAAAATAATATTCCGGATTATATTTTCAAACAATTTTTAAGTTTTTTTTAAAACGAATGCTAAATAAATTCTGAAGAGATCTGTGAGAGCCGATGTTAAAAAAAAGGTCATAAATTTTTTTATTTAAATATAAGCTTTGCAAAAATTAAAATTTTAAAGTTTCTGATGCATTAACAATGCATAAATTTTTCAGTTTGAGTGACATTAATAAATGCAGATTCGCAAAATACTAATTAATAGTTTATAATCAATTAATAATTTTTTATTAACAATTGTATTGATATAAACAGCAGTCTGAGATTTTGTAAAGATATTGAATATTTATAAAGTGACTTTTGCCCATAATCCAATTTGAGGTCATGTACGAGCATTATAAAAATAAATGGAAATATATTTCTCATTATTATAAACAAATAATATAAGCAATTGCAGAGTGCGAGCCATTTTTGAAAGTTTGAGGTACTTATTTTTGGAAATTTGCTTGAATTGGTAAGCCAGTGATATTCAGAAGCAGTACATTGACATTTTATGAAACATTTGATTGTTATAAACAAATAGCATAAACAAATTCGCTGTTGGGTCAATTTTTTTTAAGTTTGAGGTACTTTTTTTGGAAATTCGTTTCAATTGGTTTGCCAGTGATATTACGGAGCAGTACATTCACATTTTATGAAAAATGTAATTGTTATAAACAAAGAATATAAACAAATGCAGAGTTTAAGCAAGTTTTGAAAGTTTGAGGTACTTGTTTTTGGAAATTTGCTTCAATTGGTTTGCCAGTGATATTCCGGAGCAATGCATTGACATTTTATGAAAGTTCAAGATACTTTTTTAAAATTTGTTTTAAATGGTTTGCCATAGTTATTACAAGACAGTATATTGTCATTTCATTACAAACGTTATTGCTATCAATTGGTGATTCTATTACTAATTGAAAGTTGTCAGTTGTGTGCAAGATCGTAACAAGATCCTAGTTTTTCTTGGCTAATAGTGTCTCAGCTTCTATATCAAGTTTATATATTTATATATTATATTGTATTATATTTATATTATACTATTTGTTTATAAAAATCATAAATATACTTCCATTTTTTTAAAAAATGCCTTCAAATTAGATTACAGACAGAAGTCACTTTATAAATATTCAAAATCATTAAAAAATCTCAGACTGCTGTTTATAATAATACAATTGTTAAAATCAAGTTATTAATTTATTATAAATTATTATTTTTCGAATCTGCATTTAATGATTTCACTTTAATGTCAAACAATTTAGGGCACATTAATTGAACCCATGCAAAAAGCACTTAAAATTGTTGAACGATGGTGCAGTGAACGTGGCTTATCCATTAATCCGGATAAAACGGAGCTTATGGTTTTCACGAGGAAGAGGAAACTCCCTGACCTCTGGAAGCCTAAGTTCTATGGCAGGTTAGTTGAGTTTTCAAAATCAGCGAAATACTTGGGAGTCATATTTGACCCCAAACTAACCTGGAAGAGTCACGTCGATGTTGTGATTAAAAAGGCCAAAATGGCCTTTTGGGCCTGTAGAGGCGCTACAGGGAAAACTTGGGGTCTTAAACCCAAGGCAGTGTACTGGTTATATACAATGATAATCAGACCAATAATTACATATGTTTCATTGATATGAGTATTAAGGACGAAATTAGCTAGCTGAGTAAATCAACTGCATAGCCTACAGAGTGTTTGGTCTAGCAATCTCCGGATCAATGAAATCTGCACCGATTTTGCCGGTCTCGGCAAAATACTCTTTGTGAAAATGATCTCCTTGACATGGAATCTGACTATATGGTCGAAAAACTCTCGTTCATGAAGCCCTTCAAAGTGATATTCCCAAAAAGGGAAGTATGGCATGATGAACAGCATAGAGAGGCAATATTTAAATCTGGAGGATTCATCTGATACACAGATGGATCCAAAGACTCCCAGAGTACCGGAACTGGAATCTATGGGAGGATGCCCAGGGCTCACAAGATATTACTTCCAAATTAGTATAGAACTGCCTTTAAGTTCTCCTTCATGTATCGGCAGATAACTGGAACAATCTGGTCTGGGTACAATCTTCCCAAAACGAAGAGGCGGATGCGTTGGCTAAGAAGGGAGCTTGCTTCAATGCCCCTTGTTGACCTGAACCCTATTGTGGTGTCTCGCCTGCCGTCTCCAAGGGAGTGACTGAGGAGTCGATTCGGACCACACATGCGAGACAATGAAAGGAAATCAAAGAACTGATGCACTCGAAGAAGTACATTAATATGACATATACAAAGAGGTATAAAGATCTCATGAATATGGAAAGGAAACAGGTAAAGGTTATGATGGAGTTATTAACTGGCCACTGCCATCTGAACAAACATTCACACACAATAGGGGTTAAGGACAAACCTAGGTGTCGTAAGTGTGGCCATTCTGAAGAAACTGCGCATCACATACTGTGTGAACGTGATGCACTTGCAATACTCAGAGAAAGATATATTGGGAATAACTTTTTAAGCCCGGAAGAGTTTCATGAGATCTCCTATGGAGCAATATACACCTTTATGGCGAAGACTTCTCTACTGGGTGATGTTTAGTGAAATGGGCATAGTACAATAGGTTTTACCGCAGTGCTTTGGGCCCTTTTATTAGCCTTGTCCGAGTAATAGTAATAATAATAATAAAATAAAATAAAATATATTTGATTTCTATTTATATACACTGCATAGCCTACCATACTACTACATGTTGAAGAGAAAAAATTTTTCTTCGATACCAGGACCAGGACTCGAACGCGTAAGGATAGCGGAATCGAAACTCAACACTCTAGCCACTGTGCAACGGAGGTTGATGGGTACAAAAATATAATTGCAGAATAAGAGGCTGTCTTCAGCAAGACAAAAACCGACTGACGGCCCAACTCTGGCACATATTTGGGTCGACTTTCGGATGAACTCAGGCGAATTGTTTTGAAATTACCATCACAATGTAATCTGCCGCACTCTGGGTGAAAGCTGAGCCGATCGTCAACGTATGTTCATTATTTTAAGACCATTTGCCAGAGTTCATCTAACAGTCCACTCAAATTTGGGCTAGATTAGGCCAACGGTTGGGCATATTTTAATCCCAGTTTAATAAAAGAGGAATAACAAAATTTACAATGTTAGATTTTTAACTTCAGACTCGAAAACAGTACCACAAAAAACCACTGTTCATCAAGTTTCAGAACATTACACCATTTTCGATTTTTCACAGGAAGGCCTTAAAACGTGTTCTAAAATCGACAAGATCATTTAAGAAAAAACAACAAGGCAATTTCGAGATATTCTCATACACTATCGAAGTAAAAAAAGTTTGCTTGTAAAAACATATCCAGTTTCGAGAGAGTGAACGAAGTAAAAAGAATTCGGAATTTAAACAAAAACTGAGAATTTCATTTCTAGTAATTGAGTGGACGAATTAGACGAAAAAAAGTTTGCTTGAAAAAAGTCATCCAGTTCCGAGAAAACTGAAAATTAAATTTTGACTTCGAAATCGCGTTAAACATAAATTTCAGCTTTGAATGGCCGTAACAATTATAGTAAGGCATATTTTTAAAAAATAAGAAATTAGTTTGTGATCTATTTACTACTGAACGCAGAAACAAATTGATTGACAATAATTATCCAGTTTCGAGAAAATTGAAAATGTAGTTGTTATTTTGAGATTACAACCAGCGTCTTCTTCAAATATGGAAGTCGAAAATAATTTTAATTAAATTATTAGCAATTTAGATTAATGAATTAATTATTTATTTTTGTTTTTTAAGATATGATTATTTAGAAAAACAACGTAGTATTTAGAAAAGATTATTTAAAAGTAAGTATTCACTTTCGTGAAAATGAGCTAAGAAACCTTTTTTTTTGTGGTTTTAAGAATTATGGCATTGTTGAAAAATGCACCCCCCAAAAAAACCCTTTTGCAGCGATGTGTATTCGAATTTCTCGGAATTTTTTACCCCAAAACCCCAATTTTGAAAAAACGGCGCTTGAACTCTTATACATTGCCACCCTTCAACAATTATTAAGCAGTGGAATCCGACGGACACTAGAGTTCGCTTGGCTGCGCTGCGACCAGTCGGCGCGACTCACCCGAGTACTTAACACATTCTGAATCGTAACAAAATAGTTACTGTTGTTGTAAAAGTTATTTAGAGAAACTTGCTAAAGTCCTAATAGGAAAGTTACACTGGACAAATATAGTAGAAGTTATAATTAATTGAAGATCAGCAGGCAGGGTAAAAAGTCAAAAAATCATGAACCCAAATCTTGACAAATCGTTGTACTTAAACGCATCTCCTTTACATGCTTTTATGTAGAATAATGTTAGCTTCAACTACACGGAACTTTCTCATTCCCTTACAAATCAGTAAGTAGTATGATATCAAAAAATGTAATCCGCAATCTGCCAGTCTACCCAGTATTATAAGATGTATCTTGCTGTCCCGCAGTTAACCTCTTTTACGACAGAATTTTATTAGCTGAATGACGGTAAAGAATAAAAAGAAGTTTGAATTATGTTCAGTCATAAATAATTACCTAAATACTTTTTTCCCAATATTAGTTCTGGGGCTGCATAAGTAGGCGAACCACAAGATGTGTACAAATGATTTTGCATTCCGCCTTTCGGTTTTGCACATAAGCCAAAATCTATCAGTTTTAGATTTTGATCTCTATCTAGTAACACGTTTTCCTAATTGGAATACACAATAAAATATATGTTATTACTATATTTTAAAAGATCAATTTCTACTAGTGATAAGAAAAAAAAGTGACTTAAAACTTACTGGTTTCAAATCCCTATGTGCATATCCCAAGCTATGTAAATAAGCCACAGCGGATACTATTTGTCTAAAAAACTTACGCGACTCAGATTCACTAAGTCTATTCTTCTGAACTGAAAGTAAGAAAACTGGTTATTATTAATATTCATGAAATGTTTTGTGAAAAAAAACATATGTGGAACTTCATATGAAACGGGCCCTTATGGCCGGTACGGAATTAAGCACAGTGTATCCGAGTGAATTCTCGGCATTTTAAGCCAAAAACGAAATATTTACCAAAAGGAGGGTTAGACGCGGTTTCTTTTTGTTTAAATTCATAATTTCCCTAATGAGAGGTCATTACCTGACTATTAATTTGCTAGAGCAATATGATAGGCCATTTGGATAACCTAACGTACTTAGCGTACTCGGCTCATAGGCGAGAGATTGCGGACTCGACTCTCGCTGTCTGCCTTTTTTTCAAATTCCTTGTTTCTGCTTTTTATTTAATTATGAGCAAATTTACACCGTAGTCGAAATTTGTAAAAAAAAGTTATTTTCGAGACACTTTGGCGTTTAAACCGTACTTTAAAAAAAAAAAAGATAAATAGCTCGCCCATGTGAGCGAAATTAATATTTTTACTTTAATTAAAGATGATGTTCGAAAATGTAATGTTAAATTCATTTTGTACGGCGAGGCTTCGAAACTACCAGACAAGAATCTCTCGTTTTGAGATTCGTGATATTTTCGATTCAAAACCAACTCCTTTACTCTGATGCACAAAACTTATATTTCTCTTTACGTCCAGTTTTTGTTTTATGCGCGTTTCGTGAAATTCTAGGTTACCGAGGGGTAGGCGACACAAAATAAAAAAACTTTGAAAAGTTCGGTCGGGCGGAACCACCGCAACCAAGTTCTCGACCGATTTTCGCTTCGACTTGGTTAAAGCTAGACTACTTTTCGAACATAACCGGAGTCGCTCTGCGACGGAACTGCCCAGAGTTTCGGTAATCGATGTGCAGTGAAGGTGTCCAGCATATGTAAAAAATGGGAGATGTTGATGAGCTAGGAATGTTTAATTGGTAGAGACAGATCAAACAATATTAGGGAATTAATGCTTAGAGGAATAAGTAGTCCATGCAAAAATTGCTGACTACCAGCTTGAAGGCAATGACGTATTGCTTAATGAATAAGTTGCAATTTTGATTGAATTGATGAAATTTACTATTTTAAAATCAGTTCACGCAATATTTCTTTTAATTACAACACGTAGACCAGTGAGAGTATGGTCGCTTAGGATTGGTAAATACACCATTAGAGGAAAAATATTCAGAATACGAAAAACTTTGAATGTGCTGAAAACAACAATGCCATAGCAACCATTGCTAGGGGTTGTTATTGACTGATATGGAAACATGAAGTGAGTTAAGGCAAATATATTATAAACCTTAATGCGGCAACACTACTAGCAAACCTATAATTAGAAGCACTAATTTCAAAAATGTCTGTTTAAAAAATTTTTTAAATCCTCTGTTTCTTTTTAATCAATGGCAATTTTTTTAGTCAGAGCTTCTGATCAAAGGTTCGCTAGTAGACTTGCCGCATCTAGGTTTATAACATATTTGGTGTAAGGGTAGAAGGGAGAAATGGTAATACAACATTAGAGGAAAATTTCATTTTTGTAACGTAAAGTTACCACAGGGCCCTTACTCCTTCCGGTACGAACCTAGTTCGGAAGACGTGAGGCCCGAAGTTTGACGATCGGGGTCGACGAATCCCGAAACCAGCTTAGCAGGTCGTCGACTGCCGATCGCCAGTCCTCAGTTCCTTGCCGTCTCGTATCTGGAAAAGTTCTCGACGGAAGCCCGTACGCTCCAGGAGTAAACTCTTATTCCACAGTGGAATCACCTCACCCGCTACCCACCGGGAATTGTGACCATGTGTGATCCACGTGAACTTTGTTTGTATCCTGTGTTGCTGCCCTAAACATCATCATCTTCTCTGCCTCAACGCACAGTAGGACGAAAATCACGACTCTGGACAAATTGATTTTCCGACTACAGTTTTCATCCGATTCAAATGGTTTTTTTTTAAATTAAAGCTGATGAAAATCCGCATTATCTTATTAGAGCATATATGCAAATTGAGGTTCTATTTTTTTTTATTTCTTGACAAAAATGAAAAAAAAATTTTTTGACTTTTGAAGAGTATCATTTCCAAGAGAATACTCAGATTCATTCCCAAATACCCAGAATGAGTAGAGGAACTATCCAGTACAATTTTCCAGTACCGTAGGATAAATTCAAAAATGTATTTAATTTGTTATCAACAAATAAGTGGATGAAAATGATCTCCTATGGTTTTACGGTGCATGGTCCCTTGATTCTCACTGGATTTCCTCAACTGATCAACAGAAATAATTTTTGTGTCATAACCGTGAGGATTAATGAATAAACAATCATTATTATAAACAAAAAAAGAAAACAATTTTTGGCTTCAGCTATTGGTGACGAAAAGAATAGTCATTTTCCATGGAAATAGCTCCATAGAGCTCGTGAATGATACTCAGTTATTATATCTACTCATATAATAACAATTCGCAATTGTTCAAACGATCTAAGTTAACAATTGCATTATTCGGCTATTTTTCGTCACACAAACTCCGTTCTTTGTATGTATTTAATTGTTAATGACTGATCTTCGAATAACGTTAGGGGATTTGGATGAATAATAGTAACTGCCATTGTTATAAACAATTTCATGAACAATTACTCATCTTTTCTATTCGTCATGGAATGAATAGCGTTTTCCA
>JBAGKK010303847.1:0-20016 GCA_037177015.1 Euceroptres primus
AAAAGAGTTTTTCATGAAGTTGAAGGACTTCACTTCAGATTGGCTGAAACATCTCAAGAAATCCCGCCTTCATGAAACAATTTCACAATAGGCTGCGCGAAGAAAACCGAAATTGGTCGTTCTGTAGGGTCTTCTCTCGGGGAACAGAGTATAGTAGGTTCGTCATCAAAATACAACGACTGCGCAAAGAGCACATGTATTACGTTACTAATATAAGCCACAAGATTTCGGTACTATGTATACCGTTATCAGAAATTCAGAAACATTTGTATTAATAAAGTGTCCAAACTCTGTCAAACTGCTGAGTTATCACTGGTGTAAAAAATAATCGAATCTTGATTACATGTTCGAAACGATTAAAATGCTTCGAAACTTTCTCATATTCAATCGTGAATAACCACCGGATCAATACGAGCCTGTGTACATATTTCATCATTGTATTACAAATTCCAAGTTTAACCCTGTCTATGAAAGAAAAATTGGAATATGGAGGTATGCAATAACTGTAACTTGTCATAATAAATAATATTAACAATAATATTTTTATCGAGTTTTAGAATAGTTTAAAAATTATTACATTGGAAAACGCTTTCGATATTTTTTCCAATTTGATGCATTTTTTCAAACAAACGTGACAAAACTTTCGAAATGAGATTTATCTCAATTTTAGTTTAATTTTGATTTTAAATATTTACAGAATAAGTTATCTTCAACTAAATTAATGTTTTTTATTATTGTATGCAAAATTAGTTAAATTCTGAATACTTTTAATAGAAAGGCTTTTAGAATTTTGCAATGTAGGTTTTAAAACTGTACTAAATATAATATAATAAACTACCTATTAATTAATTTATGAAATTAACTTATTAAATTAATTTGAAGATTATAAACTTAACATATAAGAATATATTTCAAAATTACAACCAACCAGGACAGGCCAAAAGGAAAGGTTACAAAAAAATAGAAGGAATGGAATGTGGTTGGTTATCTTTTCTATTTTCTTTCCTTATGTTTTGTGACCTTTCCTTTTGATTTGCCCAAATTTAGTTGCTTGAAATTTTAAAATTAATTTAAGATAATAAATTTATAATTATATCTATAATTAATTGTTAAACTTAAATTAGATCGTGATTTTATTTTCAAATATCATATTTTTAGTACGAAATCTTATGGAAAATAGTCACCTATTTTTATTATATTGGTGGACTATTGCTGTTACTCAGAATATATAACAGTGTAACTTCTGGAATATTCAGAAGTGAAAAAAGATTAGACGGGCAAGTTATAATCGTCACTGGTGCAAATACAGGTACTGTAATGATTGAATCTAGACGAATTTTTGTAAATATTTTAGATGATGAAAATTTGAAGAGATAATAATTGAAGTTTTTATGTAGGAATCGGCAAAACTGCAGCCTTAGATTTTGCAAAAAGGGGAGCCAAAGTTATTTTAGCATGCAGAGATCTAATTAAAGCTCATAAAGCCAGAGGTAAAATGAATTTCTGCATTTTATTCAAAGTTATTAGCATCAATAATTTATTAATAATATGGTAATTAATAATTAATAATATCGTCATTTATAATTAATAACATGGTTATTAATAATTAATAAAATGCAATATAATATATAAAGCAAAATGCACATAATAAAATAGATTGGTCTTCATTTTTTGACAGATGAAATCGTGGAAATTTCGGATAATAGAAATGTGATAGTGAAACATTTAGATTTATCTTCACTTACAAATGTCAGAAATTTCGCTAAAGAGATAATTGCAACGGAGAACAGATTAGATGTTCTAGTCAATAACGCAGGTGTTGGTGGAATTGTTGACAAAAAAACTGAAGACGGTATCGAGTGGGAAATGCAAGTTAACCATTATGGACATTTTCTGCTGACGAATTTATTAATTGGTATAATTTAATTTTATATTCATTTCATTAAATTAAATTTTTTATTAAAGAACAATAATTACCTTTTTATAGAAGTTACAGTATTATTCAAAAGAAATATTATTCCTGTTACCCGTGTGGAAAAATGGAGTTGGCTCCCGTGAAGGTCCCACGTGGATTGCCCTCTTGCCACGCGGGCCTCCTCATGGCAATCCAGCCCTAGCCGTGGCCCCACATGGAATCGACATGCTAATACTTAAGGATTCCACATGGATTTCCCTTATGATTGCTCTCGTGGTTGCCCTTGTGGGACCATTGTGGTTGCCCTCATGTCCAAAAATTAATTTTAATAATTACCATATTACAAGTTGTTTTTGAATATATTTCAATAAATATATCTTTTTAATGAATAAAAATAAGAGAAAAAATATTTAAAAATAAAAAATTAAGAAAAAAGTCGGGACTCCGAGCGGGACTTGAACTTGAGACCGACAGCGTAGTTGTTGTTTGAACTTTTCCATGGGACCATATCTTCTAGATGTTAAAATTTGTAATCAGAAGGCACACACTCTTTGCGCACTTCATCCCTATTTTGCGAAATTAATTTAATTCTTAATAACTGCATATTCAGGTGACATATTGTTACTGCACTACTCAGTGGACATCCACTAATTAATTATTGCTAGAAATTTTAATCATTTAACCGTGAGATTAACTCATGGATTATCAAAAATTTCTAAGTTCAACTTTCAAAACACTGTCTTCAAGTTTTTGTAAAAAACGCATTTTTGGTGATTTTGAATTATTCTAGCTTCAAATTTTTGAGGGCAAAAAAATGTTAACTTCTTCGACTTGGAAATTTTAATCGTTGGACCATGAGGGCTGCCAAGCTGCGGCCACTGTGAGGGCCCTCGTGGATTATCTAAAATTTCTAAGTTCAACTTCCAAAACTATGTCATAACATTTTTTTCAAAAACGCATTTTTGGCGAATTTGAACTATTCTAGCTTCAAATTTTTGAGGGTAAAAAAGTGTTAACATTTTCGACTTAAAAATTTTAATCGTTGGACCATGAGGGCTGCCAAGCTGCGGCCACTGCGAGGACCCTCGTGGATTATCTAAAATTTCTAAGTTCAACTTCCAAATCATTGTCATAAAATTTTTGTTAAAGTCGTATTGTTTGTGAAAAATTCGGGGTCTAAGAAAATATTAACTGTTATGTCTTAGAAATTTTAATTTTTTAGCGTAAGAGTAAACAAGCAGGGGCCTCGGCAGGGGTCATCACGGATTTAGCCTGCGTGGATTGCCCACGCGGGACCCTGATGTGGGCCAACAGTTCCAAGAGGGCTGATCGGGGCTTTTTCCACACGGGTATATTAAAAGAATAATTTAATATTAATAATTGACATTTGTTCAAATAATTTTATTAAAAACCTTTAAAATGTAAAATTGACTTTTGAAAAGTGAATCTTATGAAAACAACACCAGATGAAATAGACTTTTGTAAACAATCTCCAGAATAGATGATCAGTTTTTATTTTCTAATACCTCGATGTTTATAAATTAGAAATTTTTCCATGAGGAATTTTTTTTTTTAAAGGAATAATTACATTTTTATTTTGCAATTGAATTTTGATTTTTTGCAGATTTATTAAAGAAATCAGCACCTAGTCGAATCGTGCACGTGTCCTCTATGATGCACAAATTAGGTCGCATGGATTTTGAGAATATGAATTGCGAAAAAGGAATAAATGGTTTCATGCTTTATAACAATAGTAAATTATATAACATAATAGGCAGTAACGAATTTTCAAGACGCTTAGAAGGAAGTGGTAAGACATTACCTGAATTAAATATAGTATCAGAATTATTCTAAAAAGTGTAGAAATAATATAATTATTATTTGGATTTATTATTACTTATTTATTATCCTAATTTGGATTTTTTTATGAAGGTGTAACATCGAATTCTTTGCATCCTGGTATTGTAAACACTGAAATTATGAGGCAGTTACCTTACGTGGTCAGGTATATTACAAATAAAATCTTGGAGCTTTTTTTCAAGGTAAACTATTAATATTGAAATTAGATATTATGTAATCATATATTATAAAATTGCACTCATTGCAGACACCGGAAGAAGGCGCTCAGACAACAATTTATTTGTCAGTTAGCGACGAAGTTACAAACGTATCAGGAAAATATTTCGTGGACTGCAAGGTATAAATATTTTCATAATTTCTATAAATTTAATTGGAATATATAAATATTGAAATTTTCTGGCGATTTTTTCAATAATATTCTTTTAAAAAACATTCTGAGTTTTGCAAAGCTACTTTATATCAGCAATCTAAAAAACATAATTTAATTGCTTTCATCGTAATTTTCAAGATAGTTTCAATTTCAAACATTCATTTTATTTATGATTAAATCTGTACTTAGCATTTTATTATTTTTCTAGGAAGCGAGTACAACATCTGCCACAGAAGACAGAGAAATTGGCAAGCAATTTTGGGAAAAATGCTGTGATCTTGTGAATCTTAAGCCTGAAGAAAGATTTATTTAATTTTTAATATTGTTAAAACTTTATTTTTTACTAAGAAAATACAAAAATCAAATTCCATCCCTCGCAGAAAGTCTTTCAAAGTTTTTACTCTTTGTACACGTATAAGTCAAACCAGATTGAAAAAAATGTGAACAATTCTAGTGGAATTTTAGGTTTATAATTAAGCGTTTCATTCTCGTGTTAATCGAGTCACGTATGATAACGAATCAAAATGTTATAAATGCGGAAATGATGTTTATATTTAAAGGAGAATTGAATCCAGACCCTAGATTGCTGAAGTCTCATCACAACGCAATTATCAAGTGTACGATACGCCTGTATTTACTGAAATTCTGTGCATAAATTTTGGAATTTTTGTATTGAAATACCCGCCAAGAAATTTTTGACCTGATTTGACGTGTTAATAAACCAGCAGGCCAAATCTCATGGTAAGGAATCCAACATTCGGTTGATTACAAAATTACTAGCGGCATGTTATGTGATAATGTTCGATTTATTTATCAGTTTTATGAATGTGATTCTGGTGCATTTTACGTACAAATTGTAAGGAGTAAAAAGAAGTTAAAAAATTTTCGAAGAATTAAAAAAAAAAGATTGCTCCAGCATAAATAGTTCAGAAGTTATAACTCCTTAAAGTGATTTTTCAGTAAAAAAAACTTTAAATCTATTTCTTTTCGCATAATATCTTCTCCCATGTACATCCTTCATGAAAGTTGATCAAGATGAATTAAAGTAGATTAAATTAGCTGAAAAATTTTTAAAAAATTCATTCTAGCTCTAATAGAACAGAAGTTATAGTCTTTTATAGTAGGCTGCTTTTTGTGGAACTTTATTATAGATTGCATTTTTTATTAAAAACTTATTTTGTATATATTGCATCAACACTTTTCACTATTTTTCTTTGACTCTTGTACTTGGGAAAGCAAATCGTCAGAAATAAAGGTTTAAAACCATCATTTAGAAAAAACAAATTATTTACTGTGTTACTATATATATTTCTAATGTACTTTCATATTAATACATATAGTAATAACAAATAATTGATAAGTTTTTTTTCTCATGTATTAATATATTAATACATTAGAAATATATATATAGTATGAATAAATAATTTATAACTTTTCTCTAAATGATGATTTTAACCCTTTCTTCTGACGATTTGCTTCCCCAAGTACAAGAGTCAAAGAAAAATAGTGAAAAGTGTTGATGCAATATATACAAAATAAGTTTTCAATAAAAAATGAGATTCATAATAAAGTTCCACAAAAAGGAGCCTGCTATAAGAGACTATAACTTCTGTTCTATAAGAGCTAGAATTAATTTTTTTTCGGTTTTACAAATAATTTAATCTACCTATGTACTTTAATTCATCTTAATACAACTTTCATGTAGGATGTACAGGGGACAAGATATGCGAAAAGAAAAAGATTTAAAGTTTTTTTCACTGAAAAATCACTTTAAGAGGTCATAACTTTTGAACTATTTATGCTAGAACATTTTTCTTTCTTTTAAATTCTTCGAACATTTTTTAACTTTTTTTACTCCTTAGAATTTTTACGTAAAATGTACTAGAATCGTAGAATATTAAAAAAACTGATGTCTACAACACATTTTTCAAAATCTAAAAGGGATCGGAAAGTCAATCAATATTAATCACAGAGCAACTCTTTTTGGACGCAAAATTAAAGGTTTTCAGCAGAGAAAACTTTACTTATTACTTGTTCCTTTCGAAAAAAATCAGATAAATCGATTAAAAAACAACAAATATCGAGTTCTTTAAAAGGGGGTCTAACGATTTTTTTCATATTCGGTAAAAATATTCAGGAGGCATCCCCAAAACATAATTTCTGGTGTACAAAATTTAGCCTCCTTTTTAAAGTGAAACTTGGTTCTGAGGAGGCGTGATGGAAGGTGAATATACTTAAAATAAACAATGTTTGTTTCAAATATTATACACTCAAAAAAATGTCTGGTTATATTAACCAGAATTCTGGCTAAATATGCCCTTAATATTTTTTCTGATTAGAGTAACCAGAATTCTTGTTAAACTAACCAGAAATTCTGATTAAAGCAATCAGAATTCTGATTACTTTAACCAGAAAAATAGTAAGGGCATATTCAACCAGAATTCTGGTTAACTTAACCAGACATTTTTTTGAGTGTATGTTAGAACTATTCAATTAGTAAAATCAATAGTTTTATAGTTTCTTTTAAGAAATACGTATTATTTTATTCATTTAGAACCTTTTTGATAGAAACATTTTTATTATAAACTCTTTTCAGCCAGTAAATTATCATTGTTTTTATGTTTTTATTACATTTTTGATATCGAAATAAGTTTAATCTGATTTCGGTCCCTTGACAATAGTGGACTTTTTTGTATCATTAAATCTTTGGCGGTGTTGTTCGACGACTTGTACTTGTAGTGCAGTTTCTGGTCCTCTTGATTCGAAAGGCTTGAGTTGAATAACAATAACACTATAAAAGTCCACAAACCGCAGAACAGAGAAGTGATAGCCCGGGCTATAATTTTCAAACTTCATGAATTTAACATTTTTTACATAAAAAAAGAGCAAAAAATAATTGCAGTGACTTTCCAAGCAAGCGTGGAGTTCAAGACAGTACTTACTACAAGTCGTCGAACAACACCGCCAAAAATTTAATGATCTAAAAATCAGATTAATCTTATTTCGAGATCAACAATGTGTTTTACCTTCTCCATTCAATATGCAAAAACAATGATAATTTACTAGCTAAAAAGAGTTTATAATAAATGATATTTCTATCAAAAAAGTTCTAATCTAAATGAATAAAATAATACGTATTTCTTAAAAGAAACTATAAAACTTTTGATTTTACTAAATGAATAGTTTTAACATATAATATTTGAAACTAAAGTTGTTCATTTTTAAGTATATTCACCTTCCATGTAATTTATATTCACACCTTCTTAAAAAATTTCAGAAAAAAATGGTAAAAAAGCCTTTTTCTCCACGTTTAAGTGATCTACTGCCACCAAAAAGGTTTTGAAACAAACAAAAAGTAGTGCAGTAAAATCTTAAAACTTGAACCAGCCTACAATAGAAAAAACTGCTATTCTCTATAAAATTTATTCAACACTAGATCGCGCTGACAAACAGCTTTTTCCATATAAAAGTCTGTTTTACTTTTGATTTTTAGTTATTTGCAGCTTGAAAAAAATCTTACGTGAGAAATGTTTTCGATCACTTACCCCCCCCCCCCCTCTGTATAAACAAAAAATGTTCGCTGAAAAAAACAAACATCTTTATTCGTGAATATTTTTTCGCTAAAACCAACAGTTTTCGAAAAAATGGGGAAAAAGTCGGTTTATTCTCTTTATGCACCTTAAGCAACCTCTAAAATGTTTTCTCTTTATGCGCCTTGAGCAACCTTTAAAATGTTTTCTGTCAAAAACAGAAAATGAGATGTTATTTTTTTCTTATAAGGAAACATTTTAGAGGATTAATCTCTTACATTCTTCAAAAGTTAGATTATTTGGTACCCCATACACGCCACTTGAAAATATTTCTCAGGTCTTACCGTCTGATAGTTTTCCTTACACCAAAAAATTACAGTCTATTTTTTCATTATAAGAAAAAAGATTTTTTACCGTATTTATAAATTTAAGTTCCTTGCGGAGGTATAAAAACATTATTTTAAAAAAATAAGGGGTTAATTATTTTGTTAAAATGTTTAATTTTAGGAGGTAAGACTTTTGAAAAAAAATAAGTAGAATTTAAGTGGGCACCCTAATGATTCCTGCCACCATTCGAATAGTCGAAATGAAAAAATCGTTGCAAAAGCAATAAACTATATTGATTGTCGTAATAAAAAAAACTATTTCGAAAGTAACGAGAAAAGTAACGATTTTTATAGTTACCATTACTGAAAAAAATGTAACTAGTTACCAATTCGTTACCTAATTACAAAAGTAACTTCGTTACCATCATCGTTACCTATTTACAAAAGTAACTTCGTTACCATCATCGTTACCTATTTACAAAAGTAACTTCGTTACCATCATCGTTACCCAGAAAAAGTAACTAGTTAAAGTAACCAGTTACTTTTAACTAGTTACTTCCCATCACTGAGAAAAATCATGTACCTTCTGCAAAGTAATTGATTCTCGAATAATTCCGTAATCCGCTTGTTATCCACAACATTTCCAATGACCTCGTGAGAAGTTAAAGTGATTTGTATTAATTTTCCACCCGTCGTGTTTAAAGTAACTTCTCCTGAATACATTAACATTGGTATCGTCTCTGAAGGTAGTTTCGTTTTTCCGGCTTTTACAACTTTCGTACCTAAATAATAAAACAATTATGCCTACGTTTTTTTACCATGATTTAAAATATTTGAAAGCAAACTAACCTTCTACGTGATATTTTACGTAAATGTATGTCGCAATAGTGTTTTTGTTGTAAACAACAAATACATTTCGCTCAAAGAGATTTTGATCCCAAATTATTCCTTCCACTGAGTCTGGAGTTTCTGGCACTGGCGTAATTATTTCACTTATTGGATCGTAAACATAAACTTCAGATTTGTCATCCGTGAAACAAATTTGAGTACCATTAGCATCCATATAAATTTGCTTGATTCCACTATCGTGCGATGTTTCGAGAGACTGATTAAATGCTTCTAGACTGAAGTAAACAATGCGGCCCATCTGTAGAATATATTTGTAATGAATATTTTACTAATCAGAAACATTTTTGTTTAACTTACATCATCTCCATAAATCAAAAAATCCGAAGACAGTGCATGACACGTTATTTTAGTGCTGGTCATAATTTGATCGGGCAACATTTTTTTATCTTTTTTGTCATTTATTAAAATTTGATCTGTTTTGATCTGAAACAAAAAATTAAAGAGAAATTTATGAAATATATTTCATATATGAAATCTTTAAATTATTTAAAATTTTTAAATTCAATAAAACAGACAACATACATAAATATAATTTAACTTGTACGTACCGCATGTAATTGTAACTTTCCATCGAAAAGAACAGACGCGTAGATTTCATTTAGACATATACTATCAACGGTGGCTAAATAATCTCTTTCAAAATGAACGGAAGTACTGCACTGTCCTGAGGATAAATCCCAAAAAAGAGCTCTGTTATTCAAAGCCACTGCTAAATGAATCGGTCCAACTGCTATCACCGAAGGTTCTATTATAGTGTTGATTATTTGAGGCTGAGGTTTAATCTATGAAAGACAAATTATTAAAATAACAATTTAAACTCTAATATTAAATATTGATATTTTGCAAGGAAATAAATATTCTTTCTTGTCTCCTACCTTGTCCAAAGTGTATAAATGCACAGTAACTTCTGTTAAGCTTGTTAACATTGCTATTTTATTGCCACAAACACTTCTCAATTTTGGTATTTCAGTCAGATAAATAAAGACATTGCCGCTGTGAGTGACGGCTGCTAACATTGATCCATCTGCGGACCATTCGACAGTGTTAACCCCTGTTTCACCCGCTATAGTAATCACTTTTTCTGTTTCTTCTAAGCTCTGAAGACTGTGTATTTTTACTGAGTTATCACCGCAAGTCGCAATTTTTCCCACAATGTTATTTAGAGCAATATCATTTAGGCAATCTCTGTGATTCTTTACTTGAAACAACTCTTGACCAGCTTCTTTTATATGAGTTGATATGGCAACAAAATATCCTCCTTCAAAGCCTACTAAAATATATCCATCTCCGTACCTGATCAAAAGAGATGCAAAATTAATAAAATACAATTAAGTGCAAATTAAAGTTAAAAGCGTTTTTATCATGATCCAATAATCATTCACCATTTATAAGAAACAATTCGACCATAACGTTTCTGGAATGTTAATTCAATTGGATTGTCCAAGTCAAGAATATTGTACAAGAAGAGGGTTGTTTTACCAATTATCAAGGATACCTGCAATAAATTATTAATCATAAAAAATATATACAATATACAAACTACTGACAATCTTTTTTCTTTTTAAGATATATTTTCCGTACTGTATTTTCTCCGCCAACTCGATGGTCCATTTTCATTTCACTAAACTGCACATCAGAGGGATCGCCTTGCAGTGGAATTTCTTTACGAGTGTCCCCTTCGCTGGTGCTGATTGATAAAATTCTATCCTCCCCCACTAAAGCAAGAAGACCTTCCAAGGACCAAGCACTATCTAAAATACGCCTTTTGTGTTTTCCCAGAACAGGAATTCGTCTGCAAAAATAAAAATGGAAGATATTCTTCATGATAGTTTTAAGAAATCTAAATTGATGAATAAATATTGTTTGCTCTTACTTGGAATTTGTATGATCGTAAATAGCTAAATTTCCTTTTTGAGTTCCCACAGCAAGTAAAGAATTTTTTTTTGACCAAGTCATGCATGTAAGGACATCTCTGACTCCTGCATCCACTGCAGATCTTTTGCCGGTGGTAGCATCCCATATCATTATAGACGGAGAATTGTTTGATATAACAGCAAGTACATCGCCATCGGCATCCCATCCAAATCCAGTGCACAAGCCACTCAATTTAAAGCGATCTTGTATTTCTGCTTGTCTATCAAATATTGCAACTGTGGAATCGCATCCGGTGGTTGCCAAGTGAGTACTACTTCCAGGGCGCCAGGCGATGAATACACTTCCGGACCCATGAGGCTGATCCAAGCGATGTAAAACCTTGTGAAAAAATATTATACTTAGTTTAAAAATCATCAATAATAATGGATTTAGCAATTAAAGGCAATTTTATTATTATTTCTATAAATTACTTATGAACTGAGTAACTTAAAAATACCTATCTACTGAAATTCTTATTAATAGTATAAATAATTTTTCCAAATTATTATTTATTAAAATGAATAATGTTTATGAGTCGTTACCAAAAAGTTATTAAATTTGGCCTATCGATTTTTTGAAAAAAAAATCTGGGAACTAGCTAAAGTATTTTTCTCCATTGTGATCCAAGATAAAACGAAAATACCAATTTACGAGATAAACGCGGTGGACAGGAATCAACTTTTGTTCAAGCTGAAATGTCAGCCAAAATGGTTCCAGCAAAATGATAGGTAATCATTGGTAGAATCATAATCCATATTGCATGCAATCCTAGCTGATCATTTTTTTATAATTTACGATGATTATTTCCAAGAATTTGCATGTTTACGCATTTTCACACGTATTTTACTTATTTTGTTCAAAAATTAAGTACATAAAGCTTTAAATTAATATGTAAATTAATAAATAAAAGTATTTTTTGATAAAATATTATTTATAAAGAGGATAAAATTTAAAAAAAAACGAAAAAAATAAAGAAACAATAAAAAAAAATAAAACAACGAAAAAATAAAGAATTAGTTTGTATCACAATATAAATAAATTACACTATAAATATTTGAAATTTATACAGTTTTTGTATACATTGAATAAAAAAAAGAGAAAAAATAATAAATGAAACTGGTAATAAAAAATAAGTGTGAATAAAAAATTATTTAATTTGAGAATAGAGAATTTATTTTAAAAAATAAACAAATTTACATTTAGCAATATATTTAAACTAAGTTTTAACTAATTTTTTAAATTGTTATTTAAGTAGATATAATAATTTTATACATACTCGTAAAGATGAAAACATTGAACGGTACATCAAAGACCTAAAAAAACAGTTTGAATCTACAGAATTTTCAAAAACATTAAAAGTTCATGTAATTCTGGAACATCTTATTTCATCTTTGGAAAACATTAATAAAGGCGGACTTGGTAAATGGTCTGAACAAGCTGGAGAATCCATCCGCAAAGAATTTTGAAATATTGGAATCGTCGAAAAGTAAATTCAATAAAACATGCAAATTACTTAACGAGGTTAAAACAAACAGTCGTTGCATTTTCTTTAATAAATTTATAAGTTCAGATTTAGTGCATAAGTTCTAAATGAATAAAATTATTATATCTAATTAAATAACAATTTTAAAAAACAGTTAAAACTTAGTTTAAATATATTGCTAAATGTAAATTTGTTTATTTTCGTTAATAAATTCTCTATTCTCAAAATAAACAATTTTTTATTCCCAGTTTCATTTATTATTTTTTCTTTTTTTTTTCTATTCAATGTATACAAAAACTGTCTAAATTTCAAATAGTTATAGTGTAATTTATTTATATTGTGATACAAACTAATTCTTTATTTTTTCGTTTTTGTTTTTTTTTATTGTTTCATTATTTTTTCGTTTTTTAAAATTTTTTATCCTCTTTATAAATAATATTTTATCCAAAAATACAAAAAATACTTTTATTTATTACTTTACATATTAATTTAAAGCTTTATGTACTTAATTTTTATGCAAAATAATTAAAATACGTGTGAAAATGCGTAAATATGCAAATTCTTGGAAATAATCATCGTAAATCATAAAAAAATGATCAGCTAGGATTTCATGCAATATGGATTATGATTCTGCCAATGATTACCTATACCATTTTGCCGGAACCGTTTTGGTTGACATTTCAGCTTGAATAAAAGTTGATTCCTGCCCACCGTGTAAATAATCATTTTTGAAGTAGAGATAAATAATTTACATGTTTCTGCTTATAGAAGCACTTGCGTGGGAGTAAAAATAATAAGGTTTTGATTTTTTAAAGTAGATTTAAAGTAATTTTTTAAATTAGATTTTTTAAAGCAATTTTTTCCGAATTCTAACCTAAAATCTGAGGGTTACCGAGCAGACATGAAACTTTAGGGACAGATTTTTAAACATTTATAAACATATTCAAATCTAAAATATTTCTCTTTTCATAATTTTTAGATTCTCCAATTTAATACGAATGACTCGTATGAATATCAATCATTTATAAAATTTTGCTGTCATTATTTCGCAATTTTAATTTGTGAATCTGTATTTGGGGGGAGGTTACCGAGTGGACATTTTGGGTATATTTTAATTTTCCATTTCTAAACAAAGGCACCTAAAATTTTGAAACTTCACGAAAAACTACTTCGATGTAAGTATTTTATCCCAGTGGAATTTAAAAAAATATATTAAGGATATGTGATACATAATGATGTCACGAATTACCAACCGATTTTTTATTTATATTCAGCAGGTTTATTAAAAGAAAAATACAAATATAATGCTGAAATTTACGGAAATAATAAGAAATATATCAAGAAATGGATCTCCGGTGCGTTTCAATTTTTATTTTGAAAAAAAATTATTCTTGAAATTTTTTTTTTCAAAATAAAAACTGAAACGCACCAGACATCGATGCCTAAATATATTCTTTATTATTTCCCAAAATTTCAGCATTATATTTGCATTTCTCTCTTAATAAAACCGCTGAATGTAAATAAAAAATCGATCGGTAATTTGTGGCGTAATTATGTATCACATACCCTTAAATAATGAAAATGTGTAAAACTCTCGGGACTTGAATTTCACAACTTTATGGTAACGAAAGAAATATAATGAAAGGAATGAAAGAAAATGATATAATGAAAGAAAAACTGTTGGTAGATGAATACAAGATATTGGTTTGCTTTTCTGAAAATAGATGCTAGCAGCAAGTTCAATTAGTCAACCATTATAAACTTTTCTTCGCTGCTTATCTATTATTCCAATTTTATTATTAATATCGTGTTTCTAGTCCAAAAACTACAAATTTTATTCTGATTTTTGATAGTTCAAAATCAATATAACCTACCTTATCAGATGACATTGTTGACAAATTTTTTTTATCCAACACGAACAACTTTAAAAATGAGATCACATTATATATTCACATTTTCCAAAAAAAACCATGCTTAGTGTATGGTTATGTACGGATTAGGGAATCAGTTTTAAATAAAAACTTAACATAAAATTAAAGCAAATTGAACTTGCGTCCGCCATATTGTTTACTCATGTTTACTCTTGTTTACAGGGGCGTTGCAATCGCTGTAATCACGCGCATCATTTTTGCGCAGCACTTCAGCGCCACTTTTGCGGACGCGCGTAATTAAAGAATAGAATATGTAATAACGTAAAGAAGACTAATTGATTAATAATTATTATAGAAAGTTTTTTGGTATTCACAAACGATTATGTCAGGGAGATTTCTGTCTTATCACGTTGAATTTATGGAGTTAATGGTAAATGAATTGGAAGTACATATTGAAATTTAGGTTTTTTGTGTTCCCAGCCCTTCTGGAAGTTAAGTTGGTAGTGCTGCTGAACATTTTGGCGGTTTATAAATCAACCGGTATTGAAAAATGAGGTTAGATTGACAGTATGTTCATTGTTGTTCATTGATTGTCGTTCTTAGAAGTTTTGTCACAAGTATAAATTATAAATATACATCAGAATGGATGAAGAAAGCAGTAAATCTCCTGTAAAGGAGGAGAGTAATATTTTTTTAGAGGCCCCAAATAAAGATCGAATTAATGAAAGGGACGAATTGACTCCGTTTTTTGAAAAGAACGATCACAGTATTAATCACATACTTCAATCAGAAGTAAGTAATAAAGTAATTAATGTTTTTTCTGTACGTCGTTTGATTGTCCAGTTTAATTACCATTATGTAAAAAAATGCAACGCAGCATATTTATTTTATAATTCAATGAAAATATTGAAGGATTAGGTACCACTTTAGAATTCATGGTATTAATATGGAAAAACACAACAAAAATTACATGAAATTCATATTTTTATGTAAAATTAAGTAATCAATTTTACTTTTTGATGGCTAATTTACGATATTTTCGAAAACAAGTTCAATCCAATCGTGTTAATTGTATTCCTGGCAACCTGCTATGTAAAAAAGTTATAAATTAAGTACTTTCTAAATATTTGTAATCATGGAAACAAATATTCTTCCAGGTGCCTAAAATTTGTCGAGACGAGCCATGTCAATTGGGAGTTGACGAAGCTGGACGTGGACCAGTTTTAGGACCAATGGTCTACGGGATTGCTTACGCTCCCTTATCCCAAAAGCAACTCCTCGTAGATCTGGGTTGTGCCGATTCGAAAACCTTAACTGAGGAAAAGAGGGACTCTATTTTCGACAGTATATGTGGTAAGCACGATCAGATGGGCTGGATTGTCGAAGCGATATCGCCAAATTACATATCCAACAGCATGTATCGTCGGACTAAAACCTCATTGAATGAAGTCTCAATGTGTTCCGCGACAAAATTAATCAAGTTGGCTATTCAGGCAGGTGTTAATGTAGCCGAAGTGTACGTCGACACGGTCGGCAAGCCCGAGAAATATCAGGCCAGATTGCAGGAAATTTTTCCCGACCTGAAAGTAGTAGTGGAAAAAAAGGCTGACTCCACTTTTCCTATTGTGAGTGCAGCCAGTATCTGCGCAAAAGTATCAAGAGATCACGCTTTACGTGCTTGGCAATTTCGAGAGGCTGACAATGAAAGTGAATATGGAAGTGGTTATCCCAACGATCCAGCGACTAAAAAGTGGCTATCTGAAAACATTGATCCAACTTTTGGATTCCCAATGTTAGTCAGATTCAGTTGGTCCACTGCCGAAACGATTCTTGAATCCAAGGCTCTAGCAGTTGAGTGGGAGGAAGAGGAAGATGACACCAGTTCTAAAAATCAAAAAATTTCCAATTACTTTATGAGAACTCCAAAGAAGGCAAAAAGGGAGAAACACAAGTTTTTTAAGGAACGTTTTCTTTCTAACACCACTGATCTATAACATTCGGGACATTAATTGTCAGAACTTGATGTTTTAAGCACTTGATATAATTTTATTATTGAACTTCATCTCAGTAAAAGTATTGTTTTATGTACATATTTACAATTCCTTTTATACTCTTGAATAGCAGCATGAGAGTACGATACACTTACATGTGTTTTGCTTTAATCTTATGTATAATTAACAATCAGGAATGTGAAATATGAAATCTTAATGTTAATCTTTGTAAGATATAAAGCTATGAATTTATACCAAACGGACTAGATTATTAATGAAACCTCACAGTCTCTCTCTCTCTCTTTCTTTACTAAAGCTCACGTACACTATCGTGCAAAGATATGTATAAATATATACAGGGTGGCCGTTACACCTGGAAATGACCGGGAATTTTTTTGTTGACCGAGAATTTTTCAAATTTTTAATGGAAAACGATTTTAATTTTCCAAAAATGTGTTACATAAGGTGATTTGCTTATATCATATATTATAAATTTTGAAATTCCCGCTCTACTTGTGCAAAGGCCCTTAGCAGTGATGGGAGAACAGCAAAGCGAGCAAAGCAACTTGAACACAACCTTAGAAAATGCACGTAAAAGTGCAGAAGTCATTGATCAAGAGATTAAAAACCTGAGTAACTAAATAAAACTTATTATGTATTGTAGAAATTTTAGTACGATAAAGGTAAAATATGTCTCGTTCAATGATAACACTCTGTGATCTCATTTCGTTTGCAAAATGCAAATGCTTATATGAGTTGACGTAATAGTTTTCGACCAGGTTGTAGTAATTTTTTATAACACGAAATACATGACCAAAAAACCGAAAAACCTACCACCATTTAAGTAAATGGTTATATATTTTAATATCACACTTTAGTCACTATGGATTAATTGAACTTAAAATATTTATACTACATAGATTTAAAACCTATTATTTCGATTAACTTACAGTGACATTTCATTATATAAAATAGCCTAATGTTACTTTTAGAAATATATAAAAATTTTCGCCCTAAAAGCGTTAATCACTAGGGCTTACAATTAGTTCAAAAACCTCCATTTGTACTTTTTCAATAACACTGATCAACAAAAATGACCTATGTCCTCGCTGAATGCGACGTATCATTTCCGAAGTACTTTTCAATGCTGAACACGAATCTGGCTTCCGTTTGTTTCTATCACGTCTAGTTTAATAGATATTTGCAATTGAAATTGTTCATAAAAAATTGTTTAACAATTTTTTTTAAGAGTGAAAATTTTTTTCCGCCTTCAACGCAGGTCATTTCGATGCGCTTTTTAACGCAGTTTGCGAATATCGTCTTACTTTAGCGATATCTATAACGGTTTTTGAGATATTCTCAAAAAACTAAAAAAAGTGTTAAAAATGTACTGAAATTTCAGTGCTCTGTAATTCAGGACATATTTACTTTTTTTCAATAAACAATAGGTCGATTTGTTTGTTTTTTCGTGAAGAATAATTATCTGGAAAAAATTTAAATTCTGATTATCCGTTTCTGAAATATCTTGAAAAATGTGTACCCTTCTTTTCAATTTCCGAAAACTTGTACTAAGTGCTGTACTGGGCATCAGATCTTCATTTATCCATATTAAAATGTTCGACGTTTGCTTGAGCGAACATGTTTTTTGATCGGATCGTCACGGATGAGACTTCAACAATAATTATTTAAATAATTTTTATAAACAAATGCACACTTTAACTAAATTTTGGTTTCATTTTTTTTGAACTGGCTTCATTTTTTTCTGCGCGATCAACTCGAAATGATTTGTCACAGTCTCCTTGCTGCAATATTTTTCATAATTACAAAAATTGTTAATTATGTGAACAATTTTCATAAACAAATTCACATTTTGACCTGTTTTTCATGAATAGGCTTAATTTTTTGTGTGAAATTAACTAGAAATGTCTTTCCAGGGACTCCTTGCTATCATATTTTTCATAGTGACGAAACCTGCTAATTATGTGAACAATTTTTATAAACAAATGCACATTTTGACTATTTTTTCATGAATAGGTCTAATTTTTTGTGTGCGATGAACTAGAAATGTCTTTCCAGGGACTCCTTACTATCATATTTTTCATAGTGACGAAACCTGTTAATCATGTAAACAATTTTGATAAATAAATGCCTTTTTTTACCTTTTTTTCATAAATAGACTTCATTCTTTGTGGAATAAACTCGAAATGTTTTGCCAAAGACTCCTTACTACCATATTTTTCATAATGACAATAATTGCTACTTATATCAACAATTTTTGTAAACAAATTCACATTTAAACCATTTTTTCATAAATAGGCCTAATTTTTTTTGTCATGAGCTACAAATGTCTTTTCAGGGACTCCTTGCTATCATATTTTTCAAAGTGACAAGAACTGTTAATAACGAGGTTAATTATATAAACGATTTTTATAAACAAATGCCAATTATCACCTTTTTTTCAAAAAAGAGACTTCATTTTTTTGCGGAATCAACTCGAAATGTTTTGCCGAAGACTCCTTGCTACTATATTTTTTACAATTACAAAAACTGTTAATTATAATTAACAGTTTCTGTAATTGTAAAAAATGTAGGTATATTATAATTAAGTTTTTGTAATTGTAGAAAATATGGTAGCAAGCAAAACATTTCCAGTTAATTTCGCAAAAAAATGAAGACTATTTATGAAAAAAGGTGAAAATCGGCATTTGTTTGTAAAAATCGTTTATATAATTAACTTCGTTATAAAGAGTTTTTGTCACTTTGAAAAATATGATAGCAAGGAGTCCCTAAAAAGACATTTGCGCGGGTCCGAAGGAGGCACGGTCGTCGAGTAGTAGTCAAGCAGTATTGCCAGCGAGCGGTAAAAGGTGAATGCCTTTTGCTTTTATTTTTAAAAACACTTTGAAAAATTTTTTTTCATTAATTTTTCATTCTCATTTAAGAATTTTCAACCCTTATGGTAAAATATTTACATGAGTACATAATTCATATTATTCCGACTGAAAGTGGTTCGTACGGCCCTGGCTGTTTGTGTTCAGAGACGCTCAAGGACTATCCCGGTTTAAGGCAGGCAATGCCCAAAACCCATCTTAAATCGGGATTCGAGTGTACTTTACAATGTGTCAAAGCGTATATTTCGTCAATCATAAATTCATAAGAGAAATTGGCATTTAAATTTTTAGTCTGAATTGATATGGGACTCAACCAGAAAATTCCTTAATATTCTTCAACAAACTTCGGCATCACATCAAAACGATTACATACTCAGAAAAATACTATTGTCTGTGGATATGCCAATAACTTTGGGATACTTATGACTCTTGATGTATTAGTGATAAAAAATTCGATATTGGAACAATCGTGACCATAACCGTATTACAGCTATTTTAAGGAACTACGCCACTGTGAAATTTTAAAATTTATTTCTTTTTTCATTTTCGTGCTCCTTATAGTTTCAAAAATATGCTGAAAAATTGTTGTCGTGATATCTCAAGAATTGTCAAAGATACAAACGATTCAATGCTACTATTCAGAAAAATAAAAAAATTTCGTATTTGTTTATAAAAATGGTTTATAAACAATATTATCATCCAGCATCATTCCACTGATGAATCATGAAAATTCAATGTATTTTTTCACGTTTTCACCAACGATCATGGTGATGGTAAATTTGCTATTTAAAACTTGTTATTAATAATAATTAATTGATTTTGTCTTCTACAAGAATATCTTCATTCATTCTGATCGATAACGACTTCTTCAAATAGGCTCCTGGATCTCACAAAAATAAATAATTTTCGTATTTGTTTATAAAATTGTTTATGAACAATATTGTTTGTTTATATTT